>CASBSA010000212.1:0-87284 GCA_949129095.1 Volucella bombylans
GTAGGAAATAGTACTCTCCTGTCGTCTCGAAATCAGTTTTAACTTCCCTCATGTACGCCGAAGCGACGTATTCGTCGATGCACCTGGTGTACTCTTCCTTTTTTTTTTTTGTTTTTTTTTTATAATTTACGCGCGCCTAAGGGGAAAGAGAGAAGGAAGAGAAAGGAAAATTGTTTTGTAGTGGTTTGAAACTCAGGTGTGTTTGGTTTCGATATTCGCTCTCCAGGGGGGGGGTGGGAGTCCGAATAGGACGGAGAGTTTTTGCTTCACTCAGAGTGATTCGAGGTATAATTCACAGTATTTTTTTCTGTGCTTGAAACTCTACAACAGCCAAATCTACGTGTCAGTGTTATGCCTTCACACGTAGAATTTTTCTGTCTGAGTTCCAATTACAAATGAAAAACTGACTTGCCATGGGCAGGACTCGAACCTGGACCCTCCGAGTGAGAAGCGATTGCTAGTACCACTACACCACGGCCACCCCCCTTTAGTTTGCTATTTCCCTCTAGCCTTCTTTCTATTTGGAACAGTCCTGCCATTGCTTTTCTCTTGGAGTTTCCCATCTTTGGCCGCTCATTTTCCTTAAACGGAAGCCGCACTTCCTATCTCCCATCGCTCCTGCGCTGTGTTGTTTTTCTGAAGTGTAGTTGACACCTCTCCTCTTCTTCCGTTAATTTTCGCTCTTCCAGGTTTTCCTCGATTTTCCAAAATTGACTGAGTTTTGAATTGCGGATCACCTTTAGTCGCGCCTGTCAATATCCATTCCAACTCTGTATTTTGTCCTATTGAAGTTCCATTCTGACTCTTAATTAACCCACCTAAGATAATCGATGCGTATAAGTCGGCGCCTATAAGAAGATCAACCTTTCCAGGATAATTGTATGAGGGATCAGCTAAACAAAGTTTCGAAAAATGACTCCAAGAAGAAGTTTGAAACCTTTGGGTTGGTAACATCGAGGTCAATTTTGGTAAAACAAATGCCCTAACATTGAGACAAAATGAGGGATTGGTAAACGAAAACATTTTAAATTCGACCTGACTATTTGCAGTGCATGTTGATGCTTCTCCTAATCCTGTCACACTTGCGTCCGCCCGCTGCTTCTTTAAGTTCAGCACCTACATTTTCTCTATTAAAAGTTACCTCTGACCCTGACTCTATTAAGGTTCTCAAGACATGGTGCTCTCCGCTGGCAGAAAAAAACCTTGACTAAAGCGGTGGCTAGTAGCACTTGGGATCGCATTTGGTTGAAATGCGAATCTATAGCTTGGATTTGGGAAGATGAAGGCCCTGTCTGCCCACTGTGCCAGTTGGATTGTGTTTGTGAATTCGTATTTGGGATGAAGTTGCTGTCGCATTGCACGGGAAGAGGATTTGGTTGATTCGCATTTTGAATCAGGTGATTAGTTCGCGTTGTGTTGCCCTTGAAAAGAACCCATTTGATGAATTAATTGGTTGCTGTTATTGGGATGGTGGTGCCCATATTGTGTACCTGAATGCAACATGGTGTGGTGTTTATTTCCACATTTTTGATATCTGTTGCTACTACTGCAGCTTGATGCGTGGTGGTCGTATCCGAGACAGTTGGTGCAAGTTGAGCTCCTCTTTACTACCCCTTGTCGTTCCTTAACGGTCATTCTAAGAAATTTCTTACAATGCCGAATTCCGTGGGAGGCCTTGCACACTCGGCAGAGAAATTTCTTTCTTTCAGGTGAGGACGGTAAGTGATGAGCCGTAGGCGCGGCCTTTCGAGATGAATTTGCCCCCTGGTCTTGATGCCTTCCCCCATGTTTGACTCCAAAATATTTTCCAAGTAGCTGAATCTGGCTTCAATGAAGCATTTGCTAGATTCCGCTCCGGAAGAATTTTAGAAGTACCTAATTTCTTTTCCCAGGCCATTTGTGTCTGAAGAGGAAGTTTATTATAAATGACATAAATCAAAATAGAATCCCAAGTTTCAACCGGTATCCCTTGATTTGAGAGTGCAAGAATACATTTATTGATCGTATCGTGCAGTAACCTAAGTGATTCCGCAGATTCATGAGTGATTCTTTGTTGCTCCATTAATATTCTGAGCTTTGTGTTCACAAGCTTACGCTTGTTATGATAGCGCTCTTTTAATATACCCCACGCAGATGCATACGTTTTCTTGTCGAACTGGAGGTTAGAAATAAGATCCGCAGCTTTGCCACAGACATGAGTTTTGAGATATTGTAGCTTTTGAATCTCAGACAGCTCAACGTTTTGATCAATCATGCTTTCGAATAAGATGAAAAATTCCCACCATCCTTCTTGTTTGCCACAGAATGGCTTTATTTGAACGGGTGGAAGACGGATATCACACACAGATGTACGACAAGTGGCGTTTAGCCGAGAAACATCCAGATGGTCACTGCTTTTTTCTGTGGATTTATCCATTTCATCGCCTAGCATGCCCACAAACGCGAAATAAACACGTTTTATTTTGGAAAAGTCACTACTTCCAAATATTTGTCCCTAAAAGGATCAGACACACTTCCGACGATTGAATCGTGATCCTTCTTGGCTCGTTTAAAGCCTTCTTCGATTTCTACTAAACATGCACTCACATACCCCCCTTGACTTACAAATTCTTTTATAAAATAATCAAATCAAAATCCGTTTCGAGCTCTTTTAAAACAAGGTCTTGTTTTTCAATATATTTCGCGATTTTTGCCATTTTGTTAAAATGTATTTGGTTCTTTGTAAGGCTATTATGCTATCACAATCACACACTGATATGGGCCTTAAGATCTGATATGGACTTTAAATTTTGATATGGCTTTAAAATTGTATTTATGTGTACATAAAGTGAAATACAATTTTTTTTAAATATTTTATTGTTTCTAGATATTTTACAAAAAAGGCAAGTCAAAAAATATGAACTTCCTACCTTATCTTTTCCCTTCAGTTGTTGGCGGTCGCAGATAACAGTTGAGCTCCTCAAAGCTGTTGTTCTTTGTTGTTCTGTTTGTTGTTGAAGGTGGTTGGAGTGACCCTCTCCCAGTCCTTTGTGGATTTGGCGTAGGTGTGAGTGAGTCGGCATGTTCTTTGACCTGCTGCCTGTCATTCTTGTGACCATTCTGCAGATCATTTCGTGCTTAGTGATATTTGTTTGCGTTGCAGGATATTTAGTGGCGGCGCGTATACTTCGTTCGCGTTGCAGCAACCAAATGCCATGACCAAGAAAAGAAATGGAAGTGCGTATTGACAACCCAGGATGACGTTTGAGTTGGAGTGCACCACAGCAATGTAAATATTGTTGGGAACCAACAGATAAGAACCAGTCATTTTCAAGGCGAACTACTCCTAACCACAACTCTTCTTCAGAAAGAACTAATATTAACCCAGTAAGTGATGAAATTATGTGTAAGTACTGTAAAAAGCCAGTTCACTCTACAGAGCAGTACCTTTAAATCAAAATCCACTATCTCAATATACCAATTCTAAAACGCTATATTGCTCAACCGAATCCAATGCTCAAAATCGAAACCTAAATTCTCAAAACTTAAACCGAGACGAAGTATCTCAAGATTCTAGAGCCAAAGAAAATACATATGCAAAATGTAACCAAATACGAAATTGAGAAATAAATCCTCCAAATCAAAATCCAGACAATGGTGCTCAAAAACCGAAACCAAAATTCAAAATCAAGATAATGTATACGTAAAGTTTAAACAATATCTGGAGACAAGTAAGCTAAACATAAATTCAAACAAGAAGAAACTAAAAAATGAAATAATGAGCACAAATACTTCATTAAATCAAAATTATCGCCAAAAACCGAAGCCTTAAACAAATAAATAACTTACAAGATTTTTTAAATAAATCATTAAGGTCTAATTTAAGCCATTCTTCTACATAACTCTAATTCTCACAACCCCAAAAATATGCAAACTCAACACGCAAAATTAAAACGCTTTGCTCTTATAGGTTGCCTAAATAATGCCTCCAGCTTCAAAAGCGAAATTAAAGTAATGTCGAAAGATACTATCTCCAAATGCATTTATGTGCCATACTGTTTACTTATAATGCACTAAAATTGTTACATTTGTTAACAATGCCCCCTACTTTACATTGTGGGAACGCGATGGCTCTATCGCTGATTGCTCTCTCACTTCATGTGTTGACAGCACTCTCATTTGATTGAAGGTGGTTGGAGTGACTCTTTCCCAGTCCTTTGTGCATTTGGCGTAGGTGTGAGTGAGTCGGCATGTTCTTTGACCTGCTGCCTGTCATTCTTGTGACCATTCGGCAGATCATTTCGTGCTTTGTGATCTTTGTTTGCGTTGCAGGATATTTAGTGACGGCGCGTATACTTCGTTCGCGCTGCAGCAACCAAATGCCATGAGCAAGAAAAGAAATGGAAGTGCGTATTGACAACCCATGATGGCGTTTGAGTTGGCGTGCACCACAGCGATGTAAATATTGTTGGGAACCAACATGCTCCCCGCCTCCGAGTTGATGGTTGATGCTGATGGAGTTTTGCTCTGATGTCCTTTTTCTGTTCCAGTCATCATGTTCCTCGTTTGGGTTCAGGTAAGGTGCATGTACAAAAAATAAAAAGTATTAATTAGTAATTTGCAAATACTAATAGGTCTAAATGGTGAAAGTGGTTATTTATCTGCATGGGTTAATTCATCCTATGGGGTAAGTTGACCTTAAGCACTGGGTTCGTAGTACTTTCTTATGATGTGTTTTTTTTTTTTGTTTTAATAGAATTCATGGGGTTTATCGAGTTCAGGGTAGATTAGGGGTTCGGTTTGTTGATTCAGTTCATAGATTTTCATAAATCTCCGGGTAGATTGGGATTCGTTAGATGAGTTCAGGGGATTTTCACTTGTTTTATATTTTGAGTGTTTTAATTCGATTCTATCGACGAGTTCGCTACCGGAAAAGGGGGATATTTTCGTGATCGGACGTTTCAATATTGAGTTTTCAGTTTTTATGATCACCACGTGCGTAAGACCATCAGAGCCCGGATGTAGTTCGATAACTCGCGCGAGCAGCCATGCGGATGGTGGCAGATTGTCTTCTATGACTAAAACAATATCGCCGATTTTGATGTTGGTTTGAGTTTGCAGCCATTTTGGTCGATGCTGAAGGATGTGGAGATATGTTGAACTCCACTGTTTCCAAAAGTCTTGTGTTAAACGCTACACGAACTTCCATCTGTCCAAATTGTTGAGCTTTCTTTCCTTTAAATTTCTTTCTGGAAGCGTTCGCAGTGATGCCCCGATTAGGAAATGACCTGGCGTTAGGACATTTAGGTCGTCTGGATCTGTTGTCACCGGACACAGTGTGCGGGAGTTGAGGCAAGCTTCAATCTGTGCGAGAAGTGTTACATACTTTTCAAACGTGAGTTTCGCTGCCCCAATGGTTCTCTTCAGCTGATGTTTTATCGACTTTACTCCCACCTCCCATAGCCCTCCGAAATGTGGTGACGATGGAGGGTTGAAGTGCCATGACGTACCTTGCGTTGCCAAATTTTGTGAGACTTCAGCTGACCATTCTGCGGATATGAACTTGGCTTCCTTTCTGAGCTCATTATTGGCTCCCTTAAAATTTGTTCCGCAGTGGTTGAATATGTTGCTGCAGCTTCCTCGTCTTGCGACACATCTTCTGAATGCTGCGATGAATGCTACAACACTTAGGTCGCTAACGAGTTCGATGTATATGGCCTTCGTGGCCAGACACACAAACACGGCTGTGTATCCCTTTGTCAATCTGTTGCCCCTCCCTTTCCATAATTTTATTTCAATTGGGCCAGCGTGGTCGACACCTGTATTTGTGAAGGGTCAGCTAACCCTTACACGTTCTGCTGGTAGGTTTCCCATTAATTGTTGTTGCATTTGGGCATTGTAGCGAAGGCATCGGATACATCCGTGGATCGTCGATTTGACCATTCCTTTCAAGTTTGGAATCCAATAACTCATTCGAATTTCTGCCATTTGTTGTCCACCATGCATGGTTCGTTGATGAACGTCGGTTACCACCAAATAGAAAAGTGATGCCTTTGGGGAAGGATGATTGGATGCCGTTGATGGAATGGTAGTACTGAGTTGAGTAATCTGCCACCCACTCTTAACACTTCCTCTTCATCCAGAAATGGATTCAGATTGCGAATCACACTTCCTTTCGGTATTGCCTTTTTCTGCTGAAGTGCCTTGATCTCTTCTTGGAACATTTCCCTTTGAGCAAGTTTCACAAGTTGATCATGTGCTGATCTTGGTTCATTTGCTCTAAGGGGGTTGTGTTTAGCATTCTTCGTTTTTTAGGGTTTTTTAAATTAAATAAATAGCGCCATATAGCTATTTTGCATACAAGGCGTTGTAGTGTTAAAAATTTTTGAAAAAATTCATTGTTGAGTAGAATGCTGTATTAAGTTATTTGAAAAAGACTGGTTACTGGTCTTTTCAGGTTTCTGCTGTAAAATGATTCCACCGTATCCTGTGTCAATTTCTTTTCTTTACTTTCCACATTTGTTTCTGGTGGAATTGTTGTTGGAAATTCATCTGCCTTAAACTTGTGAAGGAAATGGGGCCCATGCCACCACAACTTGTTACTAATGAGCTCCTCTGGATTCAATCCACGGGATCCAATGTCAGCTGGGTTGTCCTTGCTGCCTACATGTCTCCACGTTGCCTTGCTTGTTAACCTTTGGATTTCTGTTATTCTGTTGGCTACAAAAGTGTTCCGCGTGGACGGATTTCCTTTTATCCAAGCTAAGTTGACCGTGGAATCCGACCAGGCAAAGGCCTCTGCCTCATCCAGTTGCATAGCGGTGTTGATTTTGTTGAGATGTCTTACCAGAAGCACTGCTGCGCAAAGTTCTAACCTCAGCAACGATATAAATTTTAACGGAGCGACTCTTGTTTTGGATGCTAACAAGTGTACATGTTCTTGACCGTTTTTTGACACTCGTGAGTATATCACCGCCGCATACGCCTTTTCAGAGGCGTCGCTAAACCCATGGAGCTGCACCTGGGATCCGTTTTCGTAGCCTATCCAACGTGGAATTTCCAAAAGTTATAGTTTTTTAAGGTTGTTTCGCAATTTTATCCACTGCCTTTCTATCTCAGAACTTATTGTGGAATCCCACGATAGTTCATTAGTCCACAGTTGCTGCATAATGATCTTGGCCTTGATTATGTATGGCGCTATCCATCCCAATGGATCGAAGAGGCGTGCGATGTCGGCTAGCACGGATCTTTTAGTGTGATTTTCGACCTTGCGTACGTCGATTTTAAAATTAAAGGTATCTTTGGCTGGATGCCATTGGATACCCAACGTTTTAATGGCATCCGATGAATCAAATGTTAAAGGAAGATTCACTTTCCTTTCAGTTTTAGGTATCTGAACCAAAAATTTTGATGAATTGCTGGCCCATTTACGCAGGGGAAATCTAGCTGCCATTAACACAGCTAGAATATCTCTTTGTATCCTGATGGCCGCTTCTATATTATCCGCCCTGTAGAGCAAATCATCCACATAGAAGCCTTCAAAAATCGCCTTAGTAACATGGGGGTGCGTTCGCAGGTTATTCATGGCTACCTGATGCAACGTTCGTACTGCTAAATATGGTGCTGAAGCAGTACCGAAAGTAACCGTATTGAGCGCGAAGGTTTTAATCGGTTTGTCACTTCCAGTTCTCCACACGATAAGCTGATAGTTCGTGTCTTCTGGCGCCATCCATATTTGCCTATAAATCATATTTATGTCTGCGGCAAATGCGACCTTGAATTTTCGCCACTGTGCGATGTAGACGTGGTCCTACCATTAAATGATCGTTCAGCGATTTTCCGTTCGATGTCGTAGATGAGGCGTCGAAAACTTCCCGCAGCTTTGTGGTGGTACTTGAGTTTTTGAATACTGCATGGTGAGGTAGGAAATAGTACTCTCCTGTCGTCTCGAAATCAGTTTTAACTTCCCTCATGTACGCCGAAGCGACGTATTCGTCGATGCACCTGGTGTACTCTTCCTTTTTTTTTTTTGTTTTTTTTTTATAATTTACGCGCGCCTAAGGGGAAAGAGAGAAGGAAGAGAAAGGAAAATTGTTTTGTAGTGGTTTGAAACTCAGGTGTGTTTGGTTTCGATATTCGCTCTCCAGGGGGGGGTGGGAGTCCGAATAGGACGGAGAGTTTTTGCTTCACTCAGAGTGATTCGAGGTATAATTCACAGTATTTTTTTCTGTGCTTGAAACTCTACAACAGCCAAATCTACGTGTCAGTGTTATGCCTTCACACGTAGAATTTTTCTGTCTGAGTTCCAATTACAAATGAAAAACTGACTTGCCATGGGCAGGACTCGAACCTGGACCCTCCGAGTGAGAAGCGATTGCTAGTACCACTACACCACGGCCACCCCCCTTTAGTTTGCTATTTCCCTCTAGCCTTCTTTCTATTTGGAACAGTCCTGCCATTGCTTTTCTCTTGGAGTTTCCCATCTTTGGCCGCTCATTTTCCTTAAACGGAAGCCGCACTTCCTATCTCCCATCGCTCCTGCGCTGTGTTGTTTTTCTGAAGTGTAGTTGACACCTCTCCTCTTCTTCCGTTAATTTTCGCTCTTCCAGGTTTTCCTCGATTTTCCAAAATTGACTGAGTTTTGAATTGCGGATCACCTTTAGTCGCGCCTGTCAATATCCATTCCAACTCTGTATTTTGTCCTATTGAAGTTCCATTCTGACTCTTAATTAACCCACCTAAGATAATCGATGCGTATAAGTCGGCGCCTATAAGAAGATCAACCTTTCCAGGATAATTGTATGAGGGATCAGCTAAACAAAGTTTCAAAAAATGACTCCAAGAAGAAGTTTGAAACCTTTGGGTTGGTAACATCGAGGTCAATTTTGGTAAAACAAATGCCCTAACATTGAGACAAAATGAGGGATTGGTAAACGAAAACATTTTAAATTCGACCTGACTATTTGCAGTGCATGTTGATGCTTCTCCTAATCCTGTCACACTTGCGTCCGCCCGCTGCTTCTTTAAGTTCAGCACCTACATTTTCTCTATTAAAAGTTACCTCTGACCCTGACTCTATTAAGGTTCTCAAGACATGGTGCTCTCCGCTGGCAGAAAAAAACCTTGACTAAAGCGGTGGCTAGTAGCACTTGGGATCGCATTTGGTTGAAATGCGAATCTATAGCTTGGATTTGGGAAGATGAAGGCCCTGTCTGCCCACTGTGCCAGTTGGATTGTGTTTGTGAATTCGTATTTGGGATGAAGTTGCTGTCGCATTGCACGGGAAGAGGATTTGGTTGATTCGCATTTTGAATCAGGTGATTAGTTCGCGTTGTGTTGCCCTTGAAAAGAACCCATTTGATGAATTAATTGGTTGCTGTTATTGGGATGGTGGTGCCCATATTGTGTACCTGAATGCAACATGGTGTGGTGTTTATTTCCACATTTTTGATATCTGTTGCTACTACTGCAGCTTGATGCGTGGTGGTCGTATCCGAGACAGTTGGTGCAAGTTGAGCTCCTCTTTACTACCCCTTGTCGTTCCTTAACGGTCATTCTAAGAAATTTCTTACAATGCCGAATTCCGTGGGAGGCCTTGCACACTCGGCAGAGAAATTTCTTTCTTTCAGGTGAGGACGGTAAGTGATGAGCCGTAGGCGCGGCCTTTCGAGATGAATTTGCCCCCTGGTCTTGATGCCTTCCCCCATGTTTGACTCCAAAATATTTTCCAAGTAGCTGAATCTGGCTTCAATGAAGCATTTGCTAGATTCCGCTCCGGAAGAATTTTAGAAGTACCTAATTTCTTTTCCCAGGCCATTTGTGTCTGAAGAGGAAGTTTATTATAAATGACATAAATCAAAATAGAATCCCAAGTTTCAACCGGTATCCCTTGATTTGAGAGTGCAAGAATACATTTATTGATCGTATCGTGCAGTAACCTAAGTGATTCCGCAGATTCATGAGTGATTCTTTGTTGCTCCATTAATATTCTGAGCTTTGTGTTCACAAGCTTACGCTTGTTATGATAGCGCTCTTTTAATATACCCCACGCAGATGCATACGTTTTCTTGTCGAACTGGAGGTTAGAAATAAGATCCGCAGCTTTGCCACAGACATGAGTTTTGAGATATTGTAGCTTTTGAATCTCAGACAGCTCAACGTTTTGATCAATCATGCTTTCGAATAAGATGAAAAATTCCCACCATCCTTCTTGTTTGCCACAGAATGGCTTTATTTGAACGGGTGGAAGACGGATATCACACACAGATGTACGACAAGTGGCGTTTAGCCGAGAAACATCCAGATGGTCACTGCTTTTTTCTGTGGATTTATCCATTTCATCGCCTAGCATGCCCACAAACGCGAAATAAACCCGTTTTATTTTGGAAAAGTCAGTCCCCTAAAAGGATCAGACACACTTCCGACGATTGAATCGTGATCCTTCTTGGCTCGTTTAAAGCCTTCTTCGATTTCTACTAAACATGCACTCACATACCCCCTTGACTTACAAAATTCTTTTATAAAATAATCAAATCAAAATCCGTTTCGAGCTCTTTTAAAACAAGGTCTTGTTTTTCAATATATTTCGCGATTTTTGCCATTTTGTTAAAATGTATTTGGTTCTTTGTAAGGCTATTATGCTATCACAAATCACACACTGATATGGGCCTTAAGATCTGATATGGACTTTAAATTTTGATATGGCTTTAAAATTGTATTTATGTGTACATAAAGTGAAATACAATTTTTTTTAAAATATTTTATTGTTTCTAGATATTTTACAAAAAAGGCAAAGTCAAAAAATATGAACTTCCTACCTTATCTTTTCCTTTCAGTTGTTGGCGGTCGCAGATAACAGTTGAGCTCCTCAAAGCTGTTGTTCTTTGTTGTTCTGTTTGTTGTGAAGGTGGTTGGAGTGACCCTCTCCCAGTCCTTGTGGATTTGGCGTAGGTGTGAGTGATGTCGGCATGTTCTTTGACCTGCTGCCTGTCATTCTTGTGACCATTCTGCAGATCATTTCGTGCTTAGTGATATTTGTTGCGTTGCAGGATATTTAGTGGCGGGCGCGTATACTTCGTTCGCGTGCAGCAACCAAATGCCATGGACCAAGAAAAGAAAATGGAAGTGCGTATTGACAACCCAGGATGACGTTTGAGTTGGAGTGCACCACAGCAATGTAAATATTGTTGGGAACCAACAGATAAGAACCAGTCATTTTCAAGGCGAACTACTCCTAACCACAACTCATTCTTCAGAAAGAACTAATATTAACCCAGTAAGTGATGAAATTATGTGTAAGTACTGTAAAAAGCCAGTTCACTCTACAGAAGCAGTACCTTTAAATCAAAAATCCACTATCTCAATATACCAATTCTAAAACGCTATATTGCTCAACCGAATCCAAATGCTCAAAATCGAAACCTAAATTCTCAAAACTTAAACCGAGACGAAGTATCTCAAGATTCTAGAGCCAAAGAAAATACATATGCAAAATGTAACCAAATACGAAATTGAGAAATAAATCCTCCAAATCAAAATCCAGGACAATGGTGCTCAAAAACCGAAACCAAATTCAAAATCAAGATAATGTATACGTAAAGTTTAAACAATATCTGGAGACAAGTAAGCTAAACATAAATTCAAACAAGAAGAAACTAAAAAATGAAATAATGAGCACAAATACTTCATTAAATCAAAATTATCGCCAAAAACCGAAGCCTTAAACAAATAAATAACTTACAAGATTTTTTAAATAAATCATTAAGGTCTAATCTAAGCCATTCTTCTACATAACTCTAATTCTCACAACCCCAAAATATGCAAACTCAACACGCAAAATTAAAACGCTTTGCTCTTATAGGTTGCCTAAATAATGCCTCCAGCTTCAAAAGCGAAATTAAAGTAATGTCGAAAGATACTATCTCCAAATGTAATATTATGCTTTTAGATACTGACGCAAGCCTGAGCTTGATAAAATATGCAAATTAAATAAAGAGCTTTGGGTACACACTGACAATATCACCGAATTAAAAGGCATAGGTAACACACCTACAGCCACATTAGGTGCACTTCTTCTAAATATAGAAATAACACAGGAGTAAATCTAAAACACCTACTTCACGTAGTGCCAGAAAATTTTCCCTACAACACATAGAATTTTGGGTGAAATTTTGGGTGAAGACCTATTCCGAAATTTTAATGCTATACTCAATTATAAAGACAACACCCTAACAGACCATCATAAAGATAAAAGATACACAACGGACTCCATAAACAAACGAAAATCCATTACAATACCTGTTAGATCTGAAAAAATTATTAAATATGGACCACGAACACTCAAATCAACTGTACTTATCCCAGGAAATAGCCCCACAAGTTTATTCGGCATCAATGATAATGATACTTGGTCGTGGCTCAAAGTGGTAGTGTGTTGGCTTCCAAATCGGAAGGTTCGGTGTTCGAATCCCAGCATCGTCCGAAAGACATTCTTTTTTTCAGGCAACTTAATTCTCGTAAGACGAATGGTTGCCACTAATACAATAACAAGTCCAATTACACTAATAAATTAGTCTCCCCATTAAATGTTGGATGCCACCCATGGAGCGAAATAAAAACTGAGCCCAAAAATCTTCTTTCTCTCTCTGTCCCATTTTCCTAACCCACTTGAGTGTTAAGTTCTTTTATAAAAAAAAAAAAAAAAAAAAAAGACGGATATGTATTCATATCAGTTGTGAACGCCACAACGAAGTGTTCATTTTGGAAAACTTGAACCTGAAGCCTGAAAAACATGGATCACTACGCAATATATAACCTAAACTCTAGATATACCAATTAAATAGTTGAAGGAAAGGTTAGAAAAACTAGAAACAGAATTGAAACTGACCATCTTAATCCAGAAGAAAAGCAGTCGATAAAAGATTGTAATCACTTGTTCTTTATTGAAGGTGATAAACTATCTTCTACGTCAGGCATAACACATTCCATTAAAACAACTGAAAACACATTCCCTGCAAATATACGACCATATCTCCTAGCAGAAAATCCACAAGCAAGAAATAAAAAACAGGTCGATCAAATGCTACAAGACGAAGTTATTAGACCAAGCACTAGTCCATGGAATGCGCCACTACTCCTAGTCGTAATAGACTATCGAAAATTAAACGAGGCAACTATTCCGGACGCATACCCAATTCCCAATATCGACGACATTCTCGGGCAACTTGGAGATTCATAGTATTTCACCACACTAGACCTGGCAAATGGTTTTCCACCAAATCGAGATTACCGAAAAATATAAAGAAAAAACGGAATTTAGTACTACCAACGGACATTTCGAGTTCAACAGAATGCCATTCGGCTCCACCTACATTCCATAGATTTATGAACGTCGTACTCTCTGGATTACAAAATTGCAAGACCATAAGAAGAAGTTAATTGAAGGCCCTTAGACAAATATAATCTAAAAATCAAATTATCTGAATGCAAATTCCTTCAAACAGAAGTTATGTATTTAGGACACGTTATTCCAGCAGACGGTGTAAAACCAGATCCCGATAAGATCGCAGCGATCAACAATATCGAAACCCCAAAAAACCCAAAAGCAAATAAAGTCTTTCCAACGCTTGTGCGGTTATTATCGAAAATTTATAAAAAATTACTCCCAAATAGCTAATCCACTTAATAAACTGTTACGCAAAGACGTCCCCTTTTAAATGGAATGCTTTTGCGACAAGTCTTTTAAGAAACTAAAGAAATCCATAGTCGGACCACCTATTCTCATTTACCCAAACTCTACAAATACTTTTTTACATTACTTCTGATGCAAGCAAGACTCAAATGCATTTGCCAGTAGAATATTAAACAAGGCCGAAAAAAACTATTCTACTATCGAGAAGGAAGCGCTTGCGGTAGTCTAGGCAGTCACACACTTTCGACCATACGTTTTCGGGCGTCACTTTGAAGTCATTACTGACCATAAGCCATTAGTGTGGATGTTCAACCTGTATGAAACTAACTTCGAAAATAATGCGCTGGCGCATAAAACTTGAGGAGTACGACTTCACGGTTTCGCATAAAGCGGGGAAGTCAAAGTAATAACCCGTAGTCATAAAAGAGTCTCACCTAATGAACAACACGAAGTAAAGCAAAACGTCATTGAAGTTTCAGACCCAGATAAAATCAAACAAATAATGTACGAAATCCACGACACACCACTGGGAGGGTCATCAAGGAATAAAACGTACCCTGAAGCATATTCGAAAATCATATAAATGGAAAAACATGTATGATGATGTAAAAAATTACATAATGTGCTGCGAAATGTACCAAAAGAATAAATAGTACACATGTAACAAGATCCCTATGGTCATTACTACAACAGCAAAAACCCCATTTGAAAGGGTTGCCCTCGATATAGTGGGACCACTCCCGATTACCGAAAGCTATAACAAATATATACTCACTTTCCAAGCCGACCTTACTAAATTCGTTCAAGCAGTCGCAATACCAAACCAAGAAGCCCGAACAATAGCCGAAGCATTAGTAAAGAAAATTATTTGTACTTATGGTATTCCCCACACAATTCTCACCGACCAAGGCACAAGTTTTACTAGTGAACTATTCAAAAACGTCTGTAAAACCTTAAAAGTAGCAAAGATTCAAACTAGTCCATACCACCCACAGTCGAATGGTGCTCTGGAAATGTCGCATAGAACGTTAGGTGATTACCTAAGAAACTATGCTAGCAAAGACCAGTCAAATTGGGGACAACTACCTCGAGTACGCAATATTTTGCTACAATACAACCCCACATTCAAGCACCAACTACAGTCCATTCGAAGTCCTTTTAGGTTTTGAAGCACCCGTTCCCTCCATCTTAAACAGAAAGGTACAGTCAACATGCACTTACGACGACTATATCACGGATATGAAGTCAAAACTACAAATTGGTTATGAACTTCTTCGTAACAACCAACTAAAAGCAAAGGAGAAGAATAAAATATACTACGACCAAAACTCCACGCAAACTACATACAACGTTGGCGACAAAGTGCTATTAGAAATCAAGAACCGGTCGAATAAAAAATTAACGCCAACTTTTGAATGACCATACGAGGTAACTGAAATATTATCTGTAGAAAATTCCAAGTTAAAAAATAGGCAGGAAAGAAAAAGTTGTACACAATAACTTAATTAAGCACTTTAACCAAAGTAACACAACGCACACAACAAACTAATTAAAAATTACACACATTCAGACACAGTCCAATAAACATTGCTCATAAAAACCTGGTAGTATATGCAAAATTATAAACTTCTTACTTTGAAGTTTTTATTAGTTACATTATCCTTGCAAGCGGTCTAAATATGGCTTTGGAACAGTCAGTACAACAGATATCGTTAAATAACACAGGCATATATGTGGAAACCAATGGGAGTACTCAACAAATCTTTCTCAAAGTGGACATTCCTCTTCCATTTCAACAATTCCCTCACCAACACTAATACTAAATCCTTAGAAAATAAAATAAATACTCTTTCAGAACTCTGTACCCTGTGAAACTACTATCAAAGAATATCCGTTAGATCACTGCAGAATGACCCTACAAATATTAAGAAATTCTTTCAAAGAAATACAACAAAATAATAAGTTACTAGATGGCATATCACAAAAAAAAAATACTTAGTAAACGAAGCCTAACAAATGAAGGACTTTTTAACGGGATTGGTTATATCCAGAAATTCCTATTCGGACTCCAGAGACTCGGCAAAAATCGAAAATGCCGTACAATCCCTCTCAGAAAACCAAAATAGACTTTATCATATAACCGAAGAACAGCTCACAATAATAACGAATGTCTTCGGACGCACTCAAGGACACGACACGTAAAATAAATAACAACTTTAACGCAACAACGGAAGAAAATAAAGAAAAATACAAACAAACTAGTTAAATAGACGAAATTTGAAAAAGTGTTACTCGACTTTGACGAAATGACAAATTTAGCGACAATGTGCTCCTCCCAAATTCTAGGAAAACAATCCGAATTATTAGATGTTTTACAGCTAAAGGGAAACTAAATTAGGGAAACTTGACAGCAGGTTCTTAAATTCAGAAATATTTATTTCGTCATTAAATCACATACAAGCTGAACTCTCGCATAACATACGATTCCCTTATAAAGTCTCTAAAATGAGTCTACCAGTTTTCAATTTACTAGCAACAACTACGCCTGTGTATGTAAATGATAACTTTATGATCCAAGTAAGCATACCAATGGTGAACGATGAGTATAACCTGTTTAAAGCAACACCACTTCCACATCATATATAAAGAGTACATCTATCGATACGTCTCCACCAGTAATGACCTTAAAAACTGCATTTAGACAAGCATAGTATTAATGTAAAAGATTTAATAAACAAAAACAAAATTTTATTGTCTGTAAGTCATAAACATGTATATTTTTAAATAACTATTTTCTTTTGCACCTTTATAGCTGTAGCTCTATATATTATATTAAATAAAAATATAAAAATTAAATGTAAAACAAATAAAGAAAAGTCAACAGAAAATGTAATAACCAATGAGGAAACAGCCGAAGTATGAAAAAAAAATAATAAACCAAAATTAGCAAAATATTGAATTATAGATATAAAAGATTATCTTTGTTAAAATACAGATATTGATCTAGCCAGATCCCAAGGTATCTGACTACAATTCGACAAACAAAGTGGCTGCCCGTGCTGCCCCACGATCGAGAACTTTCGCCAATTCTTTCTGGTATCCCTAGAGGCCACAGACAAAGGCGTCCTAAACAGAATGGTTTCCGACTTCTGAAAGTTGATTTTCAACTTCCAGTCATCGCAATATCGCTTAATTTTGTCAAAGTCATGCTGCATTAATGACCTCAATCTTTGGACCTGATCTGTACGCGATTATGTCGTCTGCGTACGCTATGGCATGGTGAAGTGAACCTATCAGATCACTCGTTTAAATGTTGAATAGGATCGGCGAATTTACCGCACCTTGTTGCAGACCGTTTTTAATGTTAAATGTTCCAGCAGAAGTCACATCGCCATTCTTTACGATGAACTGTCTACTGGAGAGCATATCAAAAAGAATACACAGCAGTGGTTTACTGATGCCCAACCTGTCCAGGTTGAAAAAGAGTCCCTCTAACCATACGGTATCGAAGGATTTTTCCAAGCCAATCAGGCAGGCACCAGTGCACTGATTCTTGCCTTTGTTCCATTGGATATCAGAAACCAGTTTAGACGCAGCATGAATAATATCATGCCCCATATCATTATTAAACAGGGTGGTATAAATGTCCACCGCTGCTAGAAGGAGATGTCGAAGCACAATATTCGGTATCTCATCGGTTCCCACTGATTTCTTACTTCTAAGCGATTCGAAGATCGTTTGGAGCTCTGCCTTCAAAATGAACAGTGGTAGTACCCTATCGTTGATGATGCCATTATTTGGTATATTCTCGTCACTGAACTGGGTGAAACCCGAGCTCTCGAATAGCATTTCGAAGGTAGAAATTGTGCACAAGGACTCGATTGTCCAGATCGTGATTTGGGCCAATGATAACATTCGCATTGTACACTTCCTGGAAAATCGCTCTTATAGCCTCTACCTGCTCCTGAGGATCCTCGATCACAAAGAAGTTATCATCATCAACAGGCTCATTTGGATTTATGCCTGCTGCTACAAGTATTTGTTCGTCGTTCGGGCGATTTTAAAACATTGAAGGTCGTTCTGATTATTTCTCCGAAATATTTTATTTATGTATTTGGGGGAACATATTCGGGTTGCTGGTGTTTACAGCCCGAATTTTATTGTTCCAATACAAACTTACGGAATTTCTGTAATTTTCCTTTATTAATGTTTGGAGGTTTTTGATCGACGACTTCAGCCCCATTACCTCTGGGTTATGTTTGTCAATGTGAGCTGTCTGTACAAGGTTTTTAGTCTTGACAGCAGCCTAATTTTATTTCGGTGCAGTGCGCCAATTGTTGCGTTGCGGAATAAGTCTTCATCGTCATTGTGTTGATACCGAGGTATCGTTTTGTCCATTGTTCGTTTGATTGTCTCGTCCATTAGTTTTAGATACCTGTCAATCTCCTCGTTTGACAGATTCCTGTTGGACGGTGGGTAAAACGAATTCGAGGAGAGTGCTCTCGTAACTGTTTTGGTGAAGTGTGTCCAACGCACCCTACTATAATTGTAGAAATGTCTTTGGACAAACTCATCCAATTCCGCAATTTCTTTGGGAACAGTTATTTCGGTGCTGAGACCGCAATGGCCACTGTCATACACGAAAGTTCGTAGACAGTTTGTAGTTTCTTGGTTAGATTTTAGATTTGAGACGGAGTCGATACATCACACTGTGCCGACCCCTCCAATTGAATAGTAGGTTCCCCCTAGTGTTTTGTGTAATATTTCCCTAATCACTATGTTTGGCGTTGAAATCTCCGCCGATAATAAAATAGTTGTCTTCCAATTCCAGCCTCACGAATCGAAAAGTGTCTCGAGCTCTGAGATGAATAAGGTGGATTGAGTAGCCTTAGGTACAAAAAAAAGGTACCATGTACAACCGCTTTCCACTACGGAGTGGGATATAGACGATGCATGCTTCCAGCACCTGGAACCTACATACTTCACGACTGTATACTCTTTTAAAACGTATACCTTTTCATAAGAAAATTCCAACGCCACCTACCTGAATGGAGTTGGGTCGGTTTCTCCGTAATATTTTGTATCTTCTGTGCCTCATTTTGTGTCTCTTGGTAAGCTTAGTTTCGCTAACCAAAAGCACATCAGGGGCTTGGTCTTTAAGCAACTTAAATAGTGCGGCTCGTCATTCGAACCTTATCAGTGAATTCAAATTCACAGCAAGGACCTTCAGGGTTTGCTCTGCCACGTACGTACCCATTACAGCAAAATGTGAGTTATGCCGGGCAGCAGCGCGTATACTTGACCTACGCACGCGGTCTGTTCAGTTAAATGACGTTGGAGCTGAACCATCTGCCCCTGGATAGAGAGCAAGATAGCTAGCATGTCAGGTGCTGGTTCTGGTGCTCTTGGCGGTGGCGCCTGAGAAGCAACCTTCGCCTGCTGTACCGTATTTCCCCTACCTCCCGCCATTTGGGCGTAGGTAACATGGGGTGTAACGCTTGGAGTTTTTGAACGCACGGGTGGACGTTTAACTTCCACTTTCTGCTGCCGGGCCAGATTTATTCTTTTGATGTACTGCAATTTGGGACAACCCCGATAATTTGCGGTGTGTCCCGTGTTCCTACATAAAGCACAAAAGAGTTGGCTTTTTTCAGACGCTCCGTCCTTACCAAGAGCGCATTCCTCAGACTTGTGGTCCTACATTTCGCAGTTCAACGCGGCGTGCCCGAACCTTTGACAACGAACACATTGACTTGGATGTTTAAGAGTGAATAGACGTGTTTCTAATCTTGTGCGGCAAATCCAGTGATTAAAATTTGTATAAGTAAATATAGTGCCCAGCAAACCTAGCTTGTGTAAAAAGACATTTCATTTTTTCATATTTCAATATTAATAATAATTGCCCGTTGTTTCTGCCCATCGCGAATTTTACAAAATTCAACGAAGCACACATTTAATATCACACAGGTGTGCTATTGCTATATATTTGAACAGTGTCTCTTTTTCTGGTTATCTTAATCAACGCACATTGCGTACATTATGGCAGGAGCTACAAAGCCCAAAGAGTCAACACCTAAGCAAACCATCGCGCCGGTTACTCTAAGAGTTAACACCAGGTCGGGTCTCAGCACAACATCAATCCCTACGTCCGAATTCGAAAAACAATTAAATAAGCTTTCCGACGAAATTGTGACCCGTCTTACAAACGAAATGAGTGATCTCCGTAATGATATTTCAAATCGCTTTGCTGTCATAGAACACAAAATTGAATGTCATATGAAGGAAGTCGACGACTCGCTTTGTGATCTCCGAGAAAGAGTAAGCAAGCTGGAATTTCACTCTACTTCAGCCGATTCGCTTAAAAAAGAAGTAGCTGAACTGCAACGAAAATGCGATGACACCGAAAGGAAAGAGCTCGTAGCCGATGCTGTTCTCTTTGGTATACCACAATTACCTGGCGAAAATGTGATGGCAATATTTGAGCAGATATGCACTACAATCAACTGCTCCACTCCAGTTATGAAAGCTGTTTTTCGATCTCGAGGTCAAAATAGAACGAGAAGAGCAGTCAACGATGCTCCAATAATTCTTAAATTCAACTCTTCAAATGAGAGAAATGCAGTTTTCAAATCACTAGCTGATTACCGCAACACAACGAAAAGGAAGCTGTGCTTGCAAGATGCAGGTTTCCGTTCGGACAATAGCAGAGAGCATTTCATATACATACACGAAAGCTTAACACTGAGAAATCGATCTCTTCTCCAACGTGCCATCTCCTTAAAGCGGCGCCATCCTCAACATATTCTTTCTGTTTTCACCCGCTCTGGTGCTGTGTTTGTAAAAGAGAACATAAATGGGAGAGCTGCACTTATACAGAATGACGAGTCCCTGAGTACCATTGCTGCAAGATGTCCAAACGATGAAATACAAACAACAAACGACATTTAATGCATGTATTATTTTTATATATACTCTCAATTTCTCTTGTTATTATTTTCTCGTTATGTTTTTTTTTTGTTTTCTTGTTCGTTTATTTTAATTTATCATCTCTGCCATTAGTGATATATGTAAGGAAAAGTATAAAAAAAAAAAAAAAAAAAACCCTCTCTTCGCATGTCGCTTATTCTTCGCTCCAAATTTCTAAGGCGAAATAGATCAAAATGATCAAAATGTGAATTCCATATGTTGCGGCGGCGAAAAAGGAATGTTGCGTACAATGCTCAAAGTTTTCTGCTCGAAAAAAGAAGGCATGAAAATATGCCACATCAATGCACAAAGTTTGCCGCCGAAAATTGATCAATTTAGCGACATATTTGTTCAATCTAAAATAGATGTAATTTGTGTATCCGAAACGTGGTTTCCCTCAACGGCCAGTGATGACGATATGCGTATTAAGTTAAGTGGCTACCATGTTTTCCGTTCGGATAGATGTGATCGTGTGGGTGGTGGTGTTGCCATTTATGTCAAACAAGGTTTATTTTGCAAAAAAAAGTGGTTTTCATCTCCTGGTTCCTCAACTGATTATGTTTTTGTTAAAATAGTTTGTGGTGGTAAAAGTCTTCTTGTCGGCACTGTGTACAGACCCAATAAGTACATAGATTTAACATCTTTCTATGCTGCCTTGGAAGGTATTTCTACTAGATCCCCGAATATTATTATCTGTGGAGATTTAAATAGCAACCTTTTAATTGAGAATCACTTAACCGATAATATGAATTCTTTTGGTCTTCACCCTGTCAACTCTACCGTTCCAACTCATTTTTCGTCTGTTTCAAGCACTTTGCTAGATGTTATTTTTGTAAACGATAGAAACAGTATATTATTTTATGATCAACTGTCTGCCCCAGCCTTTTCAAAGCATGATCTAATATATCTTATCTACGATTTCAAAACTACTTATCCCGCGCCTTCTTATTTCGAGTATAGAGATTTTAGAAAAATTGATTAATATGCTCTTGAACAACATATTTATTCAATTCCGTGGGATAATATATATAGAATGCAACTACCAGACGAGAAAGTTCAATTTCTTAATGACAATTTGACCATGCTTATTGAGTCACATGTAACAATGAAAACAAAAACAGTTTATAGCGTTCAAAAATCCTGGTTTACTGGAAATATAAGAGTACTAATAGAACAACGCGACCGAGCATTTCGTCGTTGGAAGCGTTTTCGAATTGAAGAATTGCACGAAGAGTATAAACATTTACGAAATACTGTTGTTCGTGAGATAAG
This sequence comes from Volucella bombylans, assembly GCA_949129095.1. Lineage (NCBI taxonomy): Eukaryota > Metazoa > Arthropoda > Insecta > Diptera > Syrphidae > Volucella > Volucella bombylans. The sequence continues at coordinate 21,908 of CASBSA010000212.1, forward strand.
GGCAGCTAAAACTCTGTATTTATCAAGTCGGCTGCAAACTAATTTAAACGGCCGTGAACTATGGAAAAATCTTCGAAACTTAGGCATCGGAAAATCAAGGTCTAAGGATTGTGGTTATGTCGATGGCAATGCCCTGAATAGTAGCTTTCTTACATCTCCAGTGTCAGTCTTTCAAAGCAGCTCCACAACCTTACGTGTAGAATCAAGCGAACCTATTAGTGAAAACAATGTTCATCCCGTTCAGTTTTCAGAACCGGAGAACTTGTTTGATTTTTCTGGAGTTAATAATCTTGACGTAGTTGAGGCTGTAATTTCTGTAAAATCGAATGCGGTCGGGGTGGATGGTATTCATCCAGTGTTTATCAAGGCCATTCTGCCAATAATCTTGCCATATATCACAAACATTTTTAATAGGATTTTCACTACCGGGTTATATCCTTACCAGTGGAAATTGGCAAAAATTATCCCAATACCAAAAAACCTCGATTGCACTGAATTTAGACCGATCTCCATACTCCCTTTTCTATCGAAAGTTTATGAAAGAATTTTGCAAACACAAATTAACACACATTTGAGCAATAATGAGCTTTTAACAAAAATACAGTCTGGTTTTCGTACGAAACACAGCTGCACTACAGCTCTTCTTAAAGTTATAGATGATATTCGTATTGGTCTTGACACCGATGACATTAGCTTTCTCGTACTACTCGATTTTTCTAAAGCTTTCGATATGGTCGACCACACTATTTTATGTAATAAATTGCGTTATTCCTTTGGTTTCTCACTGTTGTCAATAAAGTTAATGTCTAATTATCTCTGTGGTAGAAAACAGGCCGTGTTAGTACAAAATGCCTTGTCTAATTTCCTTCCCGTTCGTAATGGTGTCCCGCAAGGATCAATTTTAGGCCCACTTTTGTTCTCGATCTACATCAACGAGATTCCCAGCATAGTTCGCAATTCGATGATGCATATTTACGCCGACGATGTCCAGGTTTACCAAAACTGTCCTCTTGGTCTTATTGAGAACTGTGTTGAAAGTATTAACCAAGACCTAAAAATTAGATCTTTCGTACTTCCCAGTTATTACTTTAAATAATTCACATATTCAATACATCGAGTCAGCTAAGAATTTGGGTATAGTGTTCAATAGGACCCTTACTTGGAACGACCACATTAACAACAATGTTGGAAAGACCTACGGAATTCTGCGATCGCTTTGGACAGCTCAAATGTATACGCCCCTGCCAACCAGAATAATGTTAGCCAAATCTTTAGCCATTCCAACACTTTTAAATGGATGTGAAATTTTTTCTAATTGTGACGCTGAAAGTAAAAGAAAGCTAAAAGTTGCTTTTAATAGTATAATTCGTTATATCTATGGACTTCGCCGATATGACCACGTATCATATTTATCTAAGAACCTACTAAACATGTCATTTGAAAATTTTGTTAAATATCGCACAATAAAGCAATTGTTTAATGTACTTGTAACGCGTCAACCATCATACTTATATGACAAGCTCCAATTTTCGGCATCTGAGAGATCTTTCAGCATAATTGTACCACGCTTTTTATATTTGATATCAGAAAAACAATTCTTTATAGCTGCTATACGACTGTGGAATTCACTACCAATAAATTTAAGAGAAATCGGCGACATGCGAATTTTTATAAAAAGTCTTCAGTTATACTTTTCCAATCGTAATGATTAATGTTTATCCTTTTTATGGCATTTTTTCTTAATTTCGATTTTCTTTATGTATTTTTTTTTGTTATTAATTTTCAAACATGATTTACCTTATATTCATGTAATACATATGTAGTAAATTTCAGTTTAATTTTATGTACACTTTTATTTGTAAGTTTACTTTTAATTTGTCCTTCAAAAATGTTTTCCATATTTATAACTTCACAAAATTATAAGATTTATTCTTAATGTGTAAGTAATATCATAAATAAATAAATAAATAAAAATAAAATAAATAAAATTGTAAAATGTTTTCGCTCCTCTTTAATTTTTCAAAGTGTACAACCTGGTAGTCTAGGACTTTGATACTCCTTAGACCATCCAGATTGCTGTCGGGACTTAGCTGGACCAGGAAAAACGGTAGTTGCCGCTTCTTCCTTTTGGCTCTAACAGTGAAAAATGACTTGACACCCACGAATTTGAGCTCTTTGCATTCCTTCTCTTTCAGCAGTGCAAGAAGAGCCTCCAGATCAGTCGACTATTCCAACCCTTTCAGCAGCATTGTTTGCAGCTTGTTCCCTTTCGGGGTGTAGGAGAAGAACTCCGTCGTCGAATCCTTCAGTAAAATTTTTATTTTATGATAGCGCTCCACTGTGTTACAGTGGATCGCGTGCCTATTTAATGATAATCTTTTTTTTAAAAAAGTTGTTGCCTATGGCCGACTTACACAGTTCTATCGTCTCTTTGAGTTCCATTTTGTAAGTGTTTATAGGTGAAACTCTTGTTTTAGATGTATTGTGTTGTTGTTGTTGTTGTGGTTGCTGTTGTTTTCGATGTTGTTGTTGACTCTTCTGCTGCTACTGTTGTGGTTGTTCTTGTTGTTGCTGGCTCTTCTGCTGCTGCTGTTTGTGTTGTTCTTTATGTTGGTGTGGTGACCGCTGATTTGTTTTTATGACTGCATATGTTTAATCTGCTGTTTTAGTTTTTGTTGTTATGTGTTGGGTTTCTTTTTCTTCTAGTTGTTCTTTGTTTTTATGGTTGCTGTTGTTGCTGTTATTTTCGGTGTTGTTGTGGCTAGCTCTTCTGCTGCTGCTGTTGTTGTTGTTCTTGTTATTGGTGTGGTGACCGCTGATTTGTTTTTTGAGACTGTATATGTTTAATCTGCTGTTTTTGTTGTTACTGTCGTGTTGTTATGTGTTCGGTTTCTTTTTCTGCTAGTTGCTGCTGTTGTTGTGGCTGGTGAGAATCGAGAAGTTTTCCTAGCTGCTCCTTCTCTCTCCTTGCTATTTGTTTAGCTTTAATAGCTAGCACTCTTTGCTGGAGAAGCTTTATATTATTTTTTATTTCCTCTACCTCCTGCTCTTCGTCGTCTGACTCAGAGGCCGCCAGAGATGCAAACATATTATCATCTTCTCCACCATCGGACATATATGGTAAATGACCTTTGAGTGCCTTTTGTCTCGTTTTGCTGCTGTGCTGCTGCCCTTGTTAAAACTGTTTGGGCCTCTTCCCTCGCTCCGCCAGGCAACTTTTCTGTTGATGCTGACAGGGAAGGGCGCTCCATTAGGTCCGGATTTGGCTTCAGCTTCCTCCTCCTCATCTTTGGCTCTGGTTGGCTTGAAGAGCTTGAAGCATCGCCTAACTTTTCAGCTGGTTCGCTATTGGTTTAGTGGACTGCTCACCGGAATGCATCGCGCGATGTTGTTTGCTCACTTTTTATTTTTTATATTTATTTTTTAAATTAAAAGAAAAGAAAAAAAAACAGAAAACTTTTCATTCCACTTGGAGTGGACTCGAACCCACGACCTGTGTTTTGTCAACTGAACACACTGCCACAGCGCCAATTGGAGCCTAATAAAACTCCTCTAATGTCTTACTTATTCGTTTTATTACCCACTCGCAAGCCGAAACACGTCTAAACTCTACTGAGCTCTATGAACGACTATGAACGAGGAACAGCAGGCGTCACTGGTGATTTCACAGCGCGGACTGGTATTCTGTCCACTGCTTGATGTTGCTGGAAGGAAAACCCTTTTTGCCTAAAATGTTATTGTTGTTCTTCGTTGTGTTCACCCACCATAGGCTGCGGTCTTCAGCTTTTGACGAGCCTCGAGTACGTTGTCTCCCCTTCGTCTCCGTGGTCTACCATGCCCTCCTCGTTCGAATCCTCTTCCGTAACCCAAGCTATCTCTCCGGGTAGTACGATCACCCTATGTTTGAAATGACACTTCTCTTCCGTTTGCTCCGGGGACGTGCCTATCGCCCTAACCAACCTACTAAGGGCCCACTCGATTTTGGTAAGAATCTGCAAGTATTCCTTCGACTCAGCATTACTTGGTGGTTCTTCCAAGAGCTCTTCGACTTGATCTATTTTTGCTCGTATGGCAACTCGGCGTACAAATGTAAATTTATAGGCCTAGCCCAATTTTAGAGACCCTCTGCGTTCTAGCATACGAGCGGATCTCAACGACTTCTTCATGGCATACAAGGAGATAATGGCCTCCATCTCGTACACCATCTAATCCACAGCGAGCCTATTATTCTCCATATTACTAAACTACAAAAAACCTAAGAAAAATGCGACCAGAAGTAAAATCCAAAATAAAGCATAGGATGATGGAAACAGTAAATTAAAAAAAAACACCAAAAGTAAAAAAAACCGCAACACCAATAAAAAACCGCACAAAAAGTTAATGGTCTCTTCAAATCAAAAGAAAATCCACAAAAGTGTGGCTGGTCACACAGTAGCTCAAGAAAATCAAACCCACGAGAAAAAAAAACACGACGATGTTTAAAAAAATCAAAAAAAAAACCTTTACTTGGGCAGAGTATCTGCCTTACAAAAATTCACTTAACAAACTGAGTACATATTTCTAAATCTAAGAGCTTAAATATTTAAATTATGATGACCAGCCAGCTGCCCGTCTTGGGAACGGATGTGATTTCTGCAAGTTCAGCTGAAACAGTGTCGTAGTTTGGTGAATACAATGCTGCTTGTTGCTTATTGCTTATTGCTTATGCTGACGATGTTGTTTGAACTGCCGGTGAAACGTAGGTATCATGTACCGAACGTTGAAACATGTGTGAATTTCTGTTGTTGACTTGTACTCGTAATGTTGGGTTTGCTGACGAATCGAATGTTGACACTTGTTCGAACTTATGCTTTGTTAGCTTTTACCGTCTTAAGTTCCAATGTCGTCGTTGGACTTTCAAAAATATGGAATTTGGTTTTGGTATTTCCTCTGCCCTTGAATTTGTTGGTATCTGAAATGAAATGGGTAATGCGGGTGGTCTTGGCTTGAAGCATCCCTTTTTAAGCGGGAAGATGGCGACAGCTATTATTGCGAATGTTATTATGCTAAAGTTTGCCAACAGGCTTAGCTCATTCTTTGTCCTCAAGAGTTGTACTTCCTGCGTATTATTAGCATGAAGGTCTTTCATCGTTTCTAAAGTGAGGATTTTTTCAACCGCTTTCTGGGAAGTAACGGGATGTAATATGGCTGGTAGGGATTTGTATCACGGGACTTCTTTTGAAATTAAGTTTTTACCATCTAATATGATACTTTCGTTAACAAAATGAACGATAAATGTTCCGAAGAGATTTGCTGTGACGTTGTTGACAATGATGGAACCATTGTATTGATTTAGCATGTGAGTATTGCTCGTACATGCTGGTTACTAGTTTTGGAGCAAGATGCTTGCTGGCTTCTTAACAGTCTAGGTATACAAGATGTTTCAGTTATATCTTTAATATTATTTCTATTACATAATAGCAAACTACTGCAATTACTACAATTTTCTCTTAAACCATACATTTTCTTGTTACAATTTACAACTGTATTTTATGAATTGATTTTTTTTATTTAATAGGCTTAACTAATAAAATTTGACATTGATTTTCATCGGTGATTGGAGCACCTATAATACAAAATTATTGACGAGTTACTATTTCAAAATCAAATTCAATTGCTTCTTCAATATTTAAATATGGATTTTTTTTTTCAAATGCTTCTTTTATATAATAATATAATAATAATATATAATAATAATGATAATAATAATGATAATATGAGTTATCATCTAAAATAAATGAATTTATTAGGCCAGTTTTATCCCAGTGTACAGTATATTTCGTGTTAATTGTTTCTTCTTTTATTATTCCTAAAAGGAATGTCAGATTTATAGCTAATTGATTTCTAAGCGTATCGCTATTTTTTTCGAATCTTGAAATTTGATTAGTTCCATTATTGAGTTTATTTATCTTTTCTAAGATTATTTTGTTTAGAATAACTTGTTTATTATTATTTTAACGAACATTATTTATTTTTTCTGTAAGGATAATTAAGTCTATAAGTATTGTAAGTCTGGCTTATTAGGGTGGCGATCATATTTACATTCCTCACAAATCGGATCTCATTTTCGGAAAGTAGAAATACTGGATTTGTTGGTTTTTATTTTCTAAACTATTTCGATGAGCTATTTTGAGCTCGTTCCTTTGTTATTGCTTGTTCTCGTTCTATTGAGTTCAGTTTCAGTTTTCAATGCATTTTATTTTAATCACTAACTCTTACATACTAACAAAAAATGCTTAAATGCTAGCTTAAAATTACTTAACAATCTTATACTAACTTATTGGCCCCACACAGGCGCTCTAAGCTACTCTAAATTCTTATGACTATGTCTTTCGACTTTATTTACATTTTACTTAGAACTATTTATTTTGAATACTTAAGGCTAAGAAAAAATATTTGTTAAGAAAAACTTAGCATATGGACTTTTTTTTTTTTTAATAAAAACTTAGTATCTAACTTAAAATAAACCTTAGCCTACCTAAACTAAATGTACAATACACACATAAACACACATAGACGTTATACACAATCGTATACATATATCAGTATACTCCTTTGTATACACTGATATATGAATATGTTTCTTAAATGCTAACCTAAACCTATGCAAGCTGGCCATCGCTATTCACAGAGAAAACGGATTGGTCAGCTCTGCCTCATTAGTGAGGCTGGTCCGTAATTGACGGAAACGAGGACGAAACATCTTCCCCATCAATCAACCAGCAGAAATGCTGGTGCTGCCGAACGACATCCCTCTTATCGCGATTCCCCACCGCCCTACTGAACCCGAGGCGATCCACACTGCCGTGTGCGACGTCTCTGCTGTAGTTGAGTCGCCTGTCCCCAGCTGTCCGAGCGACATGGAAGATTAACGGCACCGCTGATCTATCCTGGATCAACCCTATCTGATCTAGGTAGAGGAATGCTTCCTGTGGAACGAAGCCGTCAGAGCGCACATTCTCGCGGTAAAGGTAATTGGGGTAGTAAGCCCCAGATATCAGGTTATTCGTCGAGGTCATTGCTCTTGCAATGTGCCTTCGAGTTAGCTTAATTACGTTGTTGTCCACTCATATTAGGTTCGCCCTGTTGTAAAGGACCTCATTAGAATAAAATTTCTTGTACTCCGACTCTGGTGTTCTGTACAAGCGAAGACAAGCCCTAAGGCAAGCCCTCTCAAACACCCGAATCTTTTCCATTAAGCTTGCTCGTACATTAAACCACACGGGACAACCAAATACCATCATGGGCCTGATAAGGGCCATGTAGCAGATTACCTTTACCCTCGCATCGAGTTGGCTGCTATAAAACAATCTCTTTGTAAGGGCAAAAGCACCTTTAGTTCTGCCCAGAGCAGCATCTACATTTTTGCCAAAATACAGAAACTGATCTAGCCAGATTCCACGGTATCTGACTACATTTCGACAGGCAAGAGGCTGCCCGTGTTGTCCAATGAACGAGAAACTTCGCCAATTTTTTCTGGTATCCCTTGAGGACCTAGACAACGGCGTCCTAAAGAGAATGGTTTCCGACTTCTGAAAGTTGATTTTCAACTTCCAGTCATCGCAAAATCGTCTTATCTTATCGAAGTCATGCTGCAATAGAGTATTAATAACCTCGATTTTTGGACCTGTTCTGTACGCTATCAAATCGTCTGCGTACGCAATAGTATGAGGAAGTGAACCAATCAAGTCGCTTGTATAAATGTTGAATAGGATCGGCGAATTGACCGCACCTTGCTGAAGACCATTTTTAATTTGAAATATTCCAACAGAAGTCACATCACCATTCTTCACGATGAACTGTCTGTTGGTTAGCATATTATAAAGAATGTACAAGAGTGGTTTACTGATCCCCAGCCTAGTCAGCTTATAGAAAAGACCCTCTAACCATACGGTGTTGAAGACCTTCTCCAAGTCAACAAGGCAGGCACCAGTGCATTGTTTTTTGCCTTTATTCCATTGGATATCGGACACCAGTTTAGACGCGGCATGTGAGATATCATGTCCCGCCTTAAAACCGAATTGATTATCCGGAACTATATGTTTGTCCTCAACCCACCTAGACAGAGCTCTATTGATTACCTTTTCAAAAACCTTACTGATATTCGGAAGGAGACTTATCGACCGGAGATTCGCCGGATTGGATATATCCTTTCCCTTTTTGGGGATAGGTTGAACCACCGCAGTTTTCCAATGCGCTGGATAATGTGCATTATTCATTGCATTGTTAAACAGGGTGGTGTAAATGTCCACCGCTTCTAGAGGAAGATGTCGAAGCACGATGTTCGGAATACCATCGGTCCCCACCGATTTCTTAGCCCTGATTGTGTCGAAGATCTCATGGAGTCCTTCCTTCGAAATGAACGAGGGTAGGCCACCCTCTCTGGCAATGACGTTATTTGCCATATTTTCGTCGCTAAACCGGGTGAAACCAGAGCCCTCGGATCGCCAGTTCCCTATTTCATTTCGAATGCAGAAGTCGTGCACCAAGACGCGACTGTCCAGGTCGTAATTAGGGCCAATGTTATCAATGGCCTTGTACACTTCCCGGAAAGTCGCCCCTATGGCCTCAACCTTCTCCTGTGGATTCTTGATCACAAAAAAGTCGTCATCATCAGTGGACTCATTTGGATCAATGCCTGCTACGAGTATTGTCAGTAACCGTTCGTTGTCTGTTGTCCGGGCTATTTTAAGACACTGAAGGTCGTTTTGATTTTTTCTCCGAAATAGTTTATTGATTTGCGGAAACATATTCGGGTTGCTGGTGTTTACAGCCCGAACCTTGTTGTTCCAATATGAACTTACAGAAATTCTGTAATTCTCTTTTATTAACGTTTGCACATTTTTAATCGACGACTTCAGTGTCCTAATCTCCGGGTCTTGTCTGTCAGTTAACTGTCTATATAAGTTTTTGAGTCTTGTCAGAAGTCTACTCTTCTGTCGGTGCAGTGCGTCAATAGTAGGATTGCGGAACAGGTCTTCGTCAGTCGTACGTCGATACCGCGATATTGTAGTGCCCATAGTTTGTTTAATTGTCTCGTCCATTTGTTTTAGGTAATGGTCGATCTCCTCGTTTGACAAATTCCTATTGGACGGTGGGTGGAACGTGTTCGAGGAGAGCGCTCTAGTCAAGGTTGCGGAGAAGCGTGTCCATCGAGTCTTACTGTAGTTGTAAGTATATCTTTGGACAAACTCCTCCAATTCCGCAATTTCGTTGGGAACCGTAATTTCGGTGCTAAAACCGCAATGGTCGCTGTCATACACGAATGTGCGCAGACAGTTTAGCGTTTGTAAATTCGTACCTGTCAGTCGTATACGTTCGTCGTACAGCAGTAGATCCAAATAAGACCCGCCTCTGGGAAACGACGGGTTATCCGTCGCTTTAAGACCGAGTCTGTACATGACATCGTGCTGACCCCACCAATCGAGTAGTAGGTTCCCTCTAGTATTTGGCAAATTATTTCCCCAATCTCTGTGTCTAGCGTTGAAATCCCCGCCGATTATAAAATAATTCTCCCCCGATTGCAGCCTCAGAAGTCGAAAAAGCGTGTCGAGCTCTGTAATGAATAGGGTGGATTGTGAAGCCTCAGGTGCATAAACAGAGGCCAAGTACAGCCGTTTTCCACTGCGGAGCGGGATGTAAACGACGACTGCCTCCAACACCCGGAACCTGCGCAACACGCCCTTGTACACTCTGTGAAATTTTATACCTTCTTTAATGAAGATCGCGACACCGCCTCCACGTTTGGATCTGGGCCGGTTTCTTCTTCTAACGATATAATTATTGTACTCCAGTTTGTGCTTATCGGTTAGCTTAGTTTCGCTAGCGAAAAGCACATCAGGAGTTTGGTCTTGTAGCAATTTAAACATCGCGGCTCTTCGTTCGATCCTAATCAGTGAATTCACATTCACCGCAAGGACCTTCAAAGTTTGCTCCACCATGCGCGTACCCATTACGACATGTGTTGCGTTAGGCCCGGCAGCAGCGCGTAGATCTGGTCCACCCGCTTGGCCTGTTCTTGCACCTGCTTTTGCAGCTGAGCCATCTGCCCTTGGATTGCGAGCAAGATGGCTAGCATGTTAGGTGCAGCTTCCGTTGTTCTCGGCATCGACGCCGGAGAAGCAACAGTTGTTTGGTGTACCGTATACCCCCCACCTGACGCCATTTGGGCGTAGGAAGTTTGGGGCGTGACGGCTGGTGTTTGCAACCTAACAGGTGAACGTTTGACTTCCACCTTCTGCTGCCGAGCTAGTTTTGCTTTTTTAATGTCAGCGAACTTAGGAAAACCCCGATAGTTTGTGGTGTGTCCCACGTTTCCACATAACACACGAGTGCTGCGTCCTATCGGATGCTCCGTCCCTACCCAGAGCACACTCCACGGAACTGTGGTTCTTTGCGCACTTCACGCATCGAGGCTGCATTTGGCAATTCGACGCGGCGTGCCCGAACCTCTGGCAGCGAACGCATTGTAGAACACCTTCGCTGCTTTTTAATTTTTCTCAGTGAATCACCTGGTAGTCTAGGACATTGATACTTCGTAGACTATCCAGACGACTTTCGGGACTGAGCTGCACCAGGAAGAACGGCAGACTCCGTTTCTCCCGCCTGGCTCTAGCTGTGGTAAATGGCTTTACCCCCACAAACTTGAGTCCTTCGCACTCCTTCTCTTTGAGCAGTGCCAGGATCTCCTCAGGATCAGAAGACGGTTCCAACCCCTTCAGCAGCTTAAATTGCTGCTTTTCACACTTTGGTGTGAATGAGTAGTGCTCCGTCGTAGTTTCCTTTAGGAGCTCTTTCACTTTCGCGTAGCCCTCCACTGTGTTACAGTGGATGGCATGGGGATCGTTCCCCAATCTCATAATTTTAAAATTATTACCAATGGCCAACTTACAAAGGTCCTTGTTTGCATTTACCTCCAATTGATAAGTGTTGATAGGAGGCACCTTCTCCTCCTTCTTCTTCCGCTGCTGCTGTTGTTGTTGCTGCTGTTGCTTTTGTTGTTGCTGCTGCTGTTACTGCTGCTGCTGTCGTTGTTGCTGCTGCTGTGTTTTCAGCAGTGGGTCAGCCTAATTTTTCTTAGCCATGGCCAGCTTACATAGTTTTAGGTAGGATTAAGTTAGTTTTAAGAAAAAAACATATATAAAAACCAAAAAAAAAATAAATATATGTATATATACTTATATGTTATATATATACATGTATTTATATATTATGTATATACATATTATGTGTATATATATTTGTGTATGTCTATGTTTGTGTTAGGTGTAAGTAGGTTAAGTATATTAAAATTTATTTTTAGGTAGCTTGTAGGCTTTTAGTTTTAAGTTTTATAAAAAATTAAAAAATGTCCATTTACTAAGTTTTTGCTTAAAATTTATTTTATTGGTTTTAGATGTAAAAATAGAAATAAAATTAGACTGTAAGATTCGTCGAAAGACATAGTTTAAGTGTTAGGTACATGTGCTGCAGTTAGTGGACTGCCAAACCATCGCCAACTGTGTTGTTTTAAAACATTTTTGACATAGTTGGAATTGCTTAACCTACTAGCGCTTGAAGATGACAATTATGTATAATTATCATTCACATCACGAATTGTGGCATGGTATTTATTTATATATGGAAAGAAGAACGATTGTTTTAAATATTCCTGTGCAATGATTTTTTTATTGTCTTACCGATTCTCTGATAATTTCAGAGCTGAATGTTAATTTTCTGACGAACTGTCAAGAGATTCTACAGTTTTCCGCGCCGTGCCAGTAGTGGATGAATTTTAATATATAAAACGAGTATGATCATCTAATGCCCCATTTTCATGAACTAATCTTTTTAAGGATCAATAAAAAAAGCACAATTTTGTTACGTCACTATCAAAGAAATGAAATTTGATAACTAAAAGTTTTATTTCAAATTTTATTTTGCACCTTTTAATTGGCTTTTGATTAGTGTCTTCCGCTTAGTTCATAAGCACTTCCAACCTTAGGTTAAATTTTTTCATAATCACCACGAAAGATTTTTTATTCTCAATGTAATCTTCAAGCACATTTTTTACTGTATAAAATTTATTGTATTCATTATTATCATCATCCGAATAACTGTTAATTGTTTCGCCATTTTTCACTCATTTTACAATATTAAGCTCCGTTAGATGTATTCCCGTATGTAGTACTTAAACCTTCAACTCTCCTCAGGATGTTATCTCAAATCAAAATTCTCAAAACCTTCGAAATCAAGCTGCAAGCAACTTGAAGGGCCAAACGTGCACTTAATTTAAAAATTGTCGTCGAACGAGTAGAAAAAAAATAGAAACTAAATGTCAAAAGGGGAGAAAAGGGCAAAGAAAATTAAATGAAAATATTGGGTGAAACATTTTCTAATAAAAACGTCTAATTTTGATATTTTTAAATCCTTAAAGGGCATGGGAACTATAGAGCCAAATTAAATTTTTTTAAGTGTATTTCTTCATATTTTTAACGTACTAGCCTGCTGAATAGGTATGTTGCCACGTTAGAAGTGGAAGTGTATTAACGAAGAAGTGTGAATATATTGAGTTTTTCGAACTTGCACTTGCCCATGTGGCCGCTAGGTAAAAAAACATTTTGTTTTCACTGAACTTATATTTAAAAGATAATATGCCACTTAAGGATGTGACTAAAATACGAAACTCAGTTAATAAATTGAATAAGTCCATAGGAACCATTGAGATTATGTCGAGAAATAATGATATCAAAACTATTATTCAGACAATTCTAGATTTTCTTAGTAATCCATTAAAAGTTATTGAGTCTCAATATAATTTTACGACACCCTTAAAAATCTTGTCAGATACTTATTAAGACGCTCTATTACAGAAAGGAGAAAACATGGCATTCCAGCACTAGCGGAAACCTTCTTTAACTAATACCAAATGCCAGTTCGCTTTTAAATCATGTTTTCATGTTCTTTCAATAATAATTTTTTTTGCAGATCATGCAGACTAGGTAAATTGTTACAATAGTATCTTGCAAAGAGTATTACGAACACCTGTGAAGTAAATGAAATTACCAAGAAGCTCTTAAGGGGAATGATGTTTTAAATACTGGAATAGGAAAACCTAAAAACTATGTATTTAATAGCATTAATTCGTTCTGCGTCACAGATAATTTCGGGTCACATAAGATTTATGATTTGTTTAAAGGTGTTTGTTCGTATGGCATTTGTAACATATTGATTTCTTTAGTTAAAACAAATGCAATAACTCTCGATCAATAAAATATTAGAAACAGTTTATTTTCTTACGGTAAAACTGAAGTGAATAATATATCTGCTCCAGTTGAAAACAACAAACATACGAGGGGCGTTCAATATATTCTCGGTATCGATATGAAGGAAAATGCGAATTCAATTTAAATTGTTTTTATTTTTCAATATAATCTCCCCTAACATCAATGCATTTGTTACATCTTGAGATAAGCTTTTTTAAACCCCCAAAAAAATAAATTTCCTCTTTCTCTGCAAAATACCCATTTATTGCCGACTTGAGTTCTTCATCATCCGAAAATCTTTTTCCACGAAGACATTTTTTCAAATCCGGAAACAGGAAATAATCACTAGGGGCAAGGTCTGGACTATAGGGTGGGTGTTGGATTTCTTCGAAACCACAATCTCGCGCAGCAGCCGTGGAAACTCGCGCCGTGTGAACAGGAGCGTTGTCATGAAGAAGCAACACACCCGCTGCGAGTTTACCCCGTCTTTTCTTTTTAATTTCCTCCCGCAAATTATGCAAAGTGGAAGCGTAGGATGTGGCGTTGATGGAGCAAGATTCCCTTTGAGTCCCAAAAAACTGTGACCATGACACCGTCCGCGTTATCACTACACATCTCCAAAAGCTCTCTACAGCATGCGATTCTCACTTTTTTCTGAGGCGCTGTGAGCATTCGTGGCACCCACCTTGCACTGACCTTTGAAAGGTTAAGATGGTCATGAAGAATGGTGTGAATGGTACTAATTGAAAGCTTGGTGATCTCTGCCATCATTTTCACCTCTATTCGGGCATCCTCAAGAACAAGTTTTTCGCCTTCTTTGATGCTTTCTCCCGTAAAAGCAGTAGCCGGGGCGCCGGAGCGGGGGTCGTCTTCAATTCTCTCTCTGCCTCTCTTGAACTCACTTGACCACTTTTGCACAGTTGATAATGAAGGTGCAGAACCCTGGTAAATAGCCACCATCTCTTCATGAATAGTTTTTTGAGTTTTTCCTTGCTTAGTGAGAAATTTAATTACAGCGCGATGCTCAATTTTCACCATCATCGTCTCAGTTGCCATTATGATTCTGTTTAACTAGAGATAAAACGCGAATTAATAATCACATTTATATGAAATTTTACATGAATGCACTATATAAGTATTACTTGATAAATAAGTCAATTTATATATACAACCACAGCTTCACCCCGATACCGGGAATATGTTGAACGCCTCTCGTATATCCTTTAGAATTAAGTATTTAATTGTTGGTTGGAGGGCGTCAAAAACCTTTTCAACACAAAATATTTTAAGCGTTCAACTTAAACTTCAGTAATTCATTAAATTGTATAAACAAACACTTCTATCAACTGTCCATTGATTTTTTATAGCATGCTTAGAATACGTGCTTCGTCAACATTCATATTTTTCACGTAATGTAAATTCTAATGTAATGTAACGTCTAGCTCGTACTGTTGAATTCATAGGTACTTGTTCTTCCTTCTTTTTGCTGTATCCTTGTCGTTTTCACTATTGTTGCACTTTAGTCGAAAAAAAAACGATCAAGAATATCAAAAAATTCCCACACAAATAAAGAAACAACTACTTCCCTAGCTCTTATGCGATCGAGTTTACTTGAACAAAAACTCCGCGAAAAAAGTTAACCCCGATCGAAGAAAAAAAAGGATAAAAATAAGAAAACAACCGGCAAACGAAATTCAAATGCCTAACTTTGGGCGCCAATAGTTATGTTTGGTTCCCGGCACAGATTGAGCGATACCCCGAACCTAATATAACTTCTGAAATCCAACTATTCCAGCGGTGTGTTCTTCCAGGTAGCGCTTTAATGGCAGCCAGATCTGGGTAAAAGAAAACGAAGTTGAGCGCCACGTGATTTTTATGGAATCACGAAACCTTCGCAAGGAAGAAAAGGGAAAAGCTTCCCCGAAGAAGAGAAAACGAAAAATATAATAAAATAAAAACCAGGTTTCCACAACGTTATATAGCTCCGTTGGAGCTCGGCGATTTGTTTTTTTTTTTGTGTCTCGCGTGTCTCGTCTATTCTCGAGATATTTACGCCCGAGCGGCGTACCGGAGTCTCATTTCACAAATCAGAAAAAACAACAAATTTGTAGACTACACTAAACTATTCTACAATGTATCTTTTTATCTTCTCTTTTTTACCGGCGGAACTGCACCCCTTTTTAGCGCAGTCTTCCTTTCTCTAGTCCCCGTGCTCCTGTATCCTTCTTCCTTTACTTGTAAAGGGTTTTCCAATAGGGACTTGACAACTTTGAATTTCATTTGTGAACGCACTCTTTCACTAATCATCAAACTGTCACTGTCAGTTTATTCAGTAAACTCAACATTTTCATCGTGGTAAAGTACACGAACGACCAACGTCTGCAAAATATAAAAATTTTCTACCGAAATTCGGAATCGGTGACTGCAACTTTAAGAGCGTAAACTCCAATTTCAGTCGTAATTCTCGCCCTAGTAGACAGGCAATAACAAGTTTAGTGCAAACATTTGAGTCTACATATTCGTTGTGTGATGTTGCCGTGTCAGTGAGACAACGGTTTGGTCGAAGTGTTGAAAATATCGCTGCCGTTCAGGCGTCCGTAGCAAACGATCCAAATCAGTCAATTCCACGGCGTTCTCAAGAATTGGGCATCGCTCAGACCACATTATGGAGTATTTTGAGTAAGAATCTTGGTTTACACCCATACAAGATCAAGCTGACTCAAGAACTGAAGCCGATGGACCATTTTAAGCAACGTACGATCTCCGACTGCGTTCTGGATAAGATGCGCCAGGATGATGAATTTCATCGCCAAATCATCTTCAGTGACGAAGCTCATTTTTGGCTCAATGAGTTCATCAATAAGCAAAATATTCATTATTGTTTGGTGCAGTTTGCAAGCCAGCGGCGCTATTGGGCCATATTTTTTCGTCGACGATAACGATCGTCACGTTACTGTGAATGGTCAGCGCCGACGACGTTGGAAGAGCTCAGTGCCAACATTGAACGCGAAATAGCGGCCGTTGCGGCCGAAATGTGTGGTCGGGTCGTTGAAAATTGGGTCCAAAGAATCGACCGCTGCAAACGTGCCCGCGGTGGCCATATGAACGAAGTCGAGTTCCATTCATAAATGTCTTGATTGTACTTCAAGCCGATAATAAAGTTTTTTAAATATTTCAAATGGTTTGCGTTTTATTTAAAAATTGTCGAGTCCTTATTGGAAAATCCTATACTTTTCTTTCTCCTTTTCCCTTTTGGTCCTATCTGTCTCAACAAAAAGAAGCCACTCGCGTCTCTACCTTTCTTCAATTCTAATTTACTTTTCTGTTTTTTACATACATACTGCTTTTCGCAATAAAAAAAAGTTTGCGAACTAAAAAAACTCGGCTGATCCTCTTTCAGTGCTGAGCGTTACCAAAGTGACTTCCAAATCTTTTTACTTTCCACAACTACCTCCGGACTCACACACACATTCACACACGCGTTCCTTCACACAGTCATTTGGCTATAGCGGACCCAACTACGGGGTTACAAGCTACAACACTAGCAGGTTTTGCTAGTGTGTGCACCCGTGTCCAGCTATTCCTCTCAGTCATTACATTTTACACATTCATACTAAACTCCTCAGCCTCGGAGTCCACTCCCACTTCAAATCATAATTGCGAACTCCACTGAGAGAGTTTATGGAAGTTGTGGATGCTAGCTAGTTATGCCTATTTCCCCTCACACTAGATTTTTAGTGGAACTTGCGAAAAGCAGTGTCTCTTCTGCTGTCCTAGTACTTTTCCCCCATCAACTTCTATTAACAAACAACAAACAAGCTCGAAGGAGAAATGAAACTCGATCGAAAGGTAGCTGAAGTGTTGGGACAAAAGCAAAAAAGTGTAGATTCAATCCAAAATCCAATCCAATCTCGACCCAGCCGTCCTCTGGATCGTAGCCCCTAACAAAAATCAAGTACAGTGCCTGTGCAAATTTTTTTTTTTATCGCGGGTCCCTCCGCCTTACGGCGTACCTCTACTGACATATCTTTTAGCAGAAGTCTCACCCAGTTTGGAGTTGATTATCCTGCTTTTTAGCATTAGACTGATCAGCTCCTCAAGTGAGCCGTCTACCTACAGAGTTGACAGCGCAGTCGTGATTGCGGATGTGTTGATGTTATTAAAGGCGCCCTCTATGTCTAGGAAAGCAACAATTGTGTACTCCTTATATTGTAGGGATCATTCGATGTAGCTAGTCAGAGAGTGCAAAGCCGTTTCTACCGACTTTCCTTTACAGTAGGCATGTTGAGCCGTAGACAGAAGTCTTGGATCAACTTTAGCTCGAATATGGATATCAATCAGTCGTTCTAAAGATTTCAGAAGGAATGATGATAGACTTATAGGTCTGAGGTCCTTTGGGACTACATGAGAACATTTTCCAGCTTTGGGAATGAATACTACATTGACTTCTCTCCATAACAGTGGAATGTGGATAAGTTCTACACAGCTCCTCATAATATTTACCAACACTGGTAGAATAATATCTGAGGACCTCTGTAGCTCGGCAGGTATAATGCCGTCCGGAAAAGCAGACTTGTATGGTTTGAAGGCATGAAGCGCCCAGAGCAGTTTGTCTCTCGTAATCAGACTATGAATTTTGGTCACGGTTGCAGTAGGCCTGTTTGGGCTGCTACTGGCCGCGAGTTGGGAGCTACCTGGAAAGTGGGTGTCCAGAAGCGGGTTGAGTGATTCATCACTTGAGGTTGTCCAAGAGCCATCGGTTTTTTTCAAACAGCTGTGCATCATAGGATTTGTGGAGAGGATTTTTCTAAGCCGCGATGCCTCAGAGGTTTCTGTAATTTTGTCACAGAATGACCTCCAGGATTGCCGCTTTTCCTTCCTCAGTTCTTTTTTTGTATAATTTGAGGGATTCTTTATATGAGTCCCAGTCGGTCACTTTTCTTGTGCTTTTTGCTGCGTTGAAAAGTTTTCTGCAGGCGTTTCTGAGCAGTCCTAGTGCCGATGACCACCAATGTGGCTTTTTCTTGCCTCTTAGTTGAATAAGAGGGCAGGAAGCGGCCATAGCCTTATTGAGAGTCAGAGTAAATTCCCTGACTTTCATGTCGAGCTCATTGGTGTCACGCGGGGGACTTGATAGTTCAGAGGATAACGTTTTTGACAGTATTCCTCTGTATTCTGACCAATAAGTTTTCCGGTAGTTTCAGAAAGCTGGTTAGTACTTAAAATATAGTCTAAAAGTGACTCACCTCTATCATTGATGTCGGTACTGCCCCATACCGTATGATGTGCGTTAGCGTCGCATCCGATTATGAGGCCAGTTTTTTGCCTTATAGCTTCCAGTACCACCCTTTCGAGGTTATCACCAGGGAGAGGGCCCAGCCAGTAGGAGCCTTTGGCAGTCTCTAGTCTGGCAACGGTTAAGTCGGGTTCACTGAGGTTGGGAAATAGAAATACATTAAGGCTACGTTTCACTAATATACAAGTTCTAATCTTACTTTTGTATCTTGTATAGAGCGGAGCGTATGTGGGTGTCCTAAATCCACGAACCACGCCTTCTACAATCCATGGTTCCTGGATTAGGATTATGTCATCTGCGTTTTCAGAAAGACGCAGAATGAGTGCGGCCGAAGCCTGTTTTGAGTCGTGGAGATTAATCTGGAGAAATCGTATCATTGCAACAGTCTTCCAGAGTCGCCTCCACCACGGTGTTGTTGAGGTCCTCCGATTCTGAAGATGTGCCCAAGAGCTCATCTTCTATCTCTGATCGTGTAGAACCTCTAATTGCTTTGACACACATTTCCGACAGTGTGTCAGAAGAGGAGACCGACGGCTTGATAGTCACCTCGGACAGATTGGAGTCGTCGCTATCCAATTCTGGAAAGGATATCGACGCTCCAAGATCCGAGGTTGTGATGTCAGGTATTAAAGGAGGAGGAGGTTGCTTATCAGCATCCAGCTCATCCTTTTTGTACACCCTTAAATGAATGGACTCGAATCCGAACCGAATCATGCCTTTCGTCTGCGCCAGAGGATTAAGGGTTTCCTTATTGATCACAATTAACGCGCATCTATAAGAACCACTTAGTTCCTCCAGTTTCGCGACTTTCCAGTCATGAGTCGGAAGAGTCGGGTTGCTGAGCCGGATGATTTCCAGAATACTTTCTGGAGAGCTGGAATCCAGGTACGAGTTCGAGGTCTACTAGGAATGTCTTCCTTAGATACGACCTCGAGTTTTGCACCTGGCCAAATCTCTCCTAAACCATCGATGGCCTTGGTGAAGAGATCGAGAGATCTCTGGTTTGAACAAGCGATGAGCTTGACATGGCCTTGGTGCCAGCCAGCGTCGCTTGTGATAGGCGATGGTCCGGGGTTTTCCCGCATGATGACCAAGAAGTTGCTCGAGAGCTTCAGCTTGACCAGTTGCCACCGTTCCGGTGTGATTGAACCGTCGGTATCGCTCCTGTCGATGACCGCGATCACCAATGCGTCCTTTAGGACCTCATTGTAAGACCTCAGAGATCTGCTGTTGGATGGCCAAGGGGTTGTAGAACTATGTGTTTTGGGCCTCTTGGAAACCGGTACGGTTTCCTCCAATGATCTCTGGCGCTTAGAGGAGTCTTTTGGCGTTTTGGGAGAAGTGGAAGCAGTGGGAAATCCGTCTTTTAGGATGTTTTTAGTCCACTCAAACTTGCTCTTTATTTCCGCACTTCTCTCAATCTCCGGAATGGATCCGAAGGTTTTGATCATGCGTGAAGCATTTCGGCGTCTTATGTAGAGCACCTTAGATGGAGCTTGCCGATGCGGCTGAGCTCCAGATTCCTCCTTGGAGGGAGGAGTTTTGGTAGCAGCAACAAGTCCGTGGCCTGCCAAAAACTTGCTGCTGCTAGGGGCGGAGAAAGTGATAGGACCATGGCTTGCCACAGTCTTAACACTTCCTGAATTCTTATTTTTTGACTCGATCCGTCTGCCTTTAAAGGATGGCGCACCATGGCCTGCCACAGTTTTGCCTCCTCTCGGCAATGCAGGAGCATCCTTTGGTTTCAGGACTCGTCTGGAGAATTTCTTCTCGAGATTCATGACCCTACTCAGCCTCTGCAAGTCGACAAGTTCGACGCTCGCGGTTGAAGATCAGTAGCCCATAAATTGCTCAATTCTTGAACGGTAAAAACCATCAAGATAAAGAAGACCTATAAAAGCTTTCAATTCAATCATAGTGCATTCTTTTACATGGGTGTTTTTAGATAAATTAGTACATGAAGCTATTTTAGGTCTAATGCGCGAATTAGTATGCGTAAGTATGATTTGCAGCATATCCTCAGTAATGAAAAAATTCCAGCACTTCAGACATGTCCGATTTCGTCTCTTGCACTACACCTGGCAATTGATGAATTATATTTTCCCGAACTGATTTTGACATTTTGTCGAAAAGGCGTCTTATATCAAATCGTACTATCTTTTCCACGATAAAAGCTCGAAGAACACCCACGGTTTGCGTTTGAAGAATTAGGCGATCCAAATATAGAATGCTCCTCCAACTGGGTTACCGATTTTTATCCGACAGCGTAGTTAGAGGAATATCATCATCACCAGACTCTGAGATTCCTTGCTCTGTGTCACTGAGATGACTGCGCTCACTCAAATGATCTTCCTCAACACACTCCTGGTCTGACAATGTAGAATCAGAGTCAATTTTACTCATGTAAAATCGACTTTTTTTTTTCTCTATTCATTTTTTACTAAGTACATACAAAAAAACAGATATGAAATACATTGATCTATACAACTTAAATAATAAACAACAACAAAAAAAAAAAACAATAATAAAAGCATAAACATATGGTAAACAATGAAAATAATATGTATGCAAAATACCGCGAAATTGTTACACTAAGTGCGGGTATGGGTCTCACTGCTCACATACATTTTTCAAGTTTGTGCACGTGGAACTCTCACTGCGGCTGTCGCACGACTAATGTATTAACTGCGACAATTAGAACAACTCAAAAGCTCCAGCTACTGAGAAGAACGGCAACGTACCATACATAGTAACTGAACTGCAAGCGAAATAAAATGTGACGGGTCTCTCAGACTCAACTCCCATGACGCCGGGTTAAAACTTAATATGAAATCAAAACAACATTGAATTATTGTAAATTGTCTTAATTCAAGAATCTTGGATTTTCATTCAGTTACTTATTTAAACTTTTATTTACTCGTATATCATACACACACCTAGAATTCGCTGTAAGCCCTTGGAAGACGAATATTCTTCCACAATTCTATATATCTGTCTGCATAAGTGGTTGATGATGTTTGCTTTGGTTCAAATATAAATACTACAAATACGTACGGGTATATAATGGAAAAGATAAATTTACATAAATAACTAAAACCTTCAGGGATTTTATTTTATTTAGTTTCATTTATTTATTGCATATTATTTATTTTTGTTTATTAATCCCCATCCGGGAGTTAAGGCAGATTGCGATCGAACATGATCCAGGTACATGACCTTGATAAGACAATATTGCGACGCCAAGTTGAAGATCAATTTTCAGAAGTCGAAAACCATTCTGTTAAAGTCGCATTTTTCTGGAGCTTAAAGGGATAACGGAAAGAATAAGCGAAGGTTTCCGATATTAAAACAATATTTGGTCAGCCACTTGCTTGTTAAAATGTAGTCAGATAGTTTGGGATATAAATCAATTTCGATATTTTAATAAACATATAGATCTTACTCTGGCCAGAGCAAAATATCCTTTTGCCTTTCCAAAAAAACTGTTTCATAGCAGCCAACCTGATGGGAGAGTGAAGGTAATTTGCTGCATTGCCCTTATCTGGGCTTTTTTTGTGTACTGATGTATCGTGTGGTTCCTCTGTAAAATGTTACCATATCACAAACAGATCCCGGATTGCCAAATAAAACACCGACAACTGATTTATAAATAAGTAGTTTAATTCAATGTAATAAAGGTTTAATGTTATAATTAATAGAAGGAGGATTGGCAAACGATGTTGATCGCGCGACGTGTTAAGAAGAACTTACTGAAATTAACGAACTCTTGTGTAAGCGAAGTCAATCATGTGACATAATTATATATGTATAGTATATTAGCAAAAACTGTTTATTTTGGCGAATTCATTATGTACTTATATGCACACAATGCAGTATATCTTAAGCTATATTTCATATTTGTATATGTATATGTATGTTTGTAAATGTATTTTATTTATTCTCAACATCCTCCGGCCCGGAAGATTTCAAACTTCGTGAAATTTCTAATGCATACAGTAGCTGCACAGGTCTTCGGAAAACCGATCCATTTGATAAGCGCACTTCACATGCGCGAACCTTACCATCTCTTCCTGGGAAAAAGTTAACGATGACCCCTAGGCGCCAAAGAGTTTTGGGTAAAGAACGATCTTCCATTATCACAACATCGCCGTTTGACAGGTTTATTGACTTTGTCTTGTTGATAGAATGAAATGATCTTAATTGCTGCAGATATTCGGTGTACCATCTGCGTTTGAAACAAGATGTAAACATCAAGCGTTCTTTCCACTTCTTACGTAGGTCATCCGATGTGCGCTCCTTCTGCTCTGTCATATCATTCACCTGGGGATAATGTTCTGGTCCGCGCAACAGCTGAGAGGGTGTCAAAGGGGAAAGGTCCAACGGATCGTCTGCAACGTAGGTGGGTGGCCTGCTATTCACGACGTTTTCGACTTCTATCAGTAAGGTGTACAACTGGTCGGAGCTCAACGTTGCTCGTCCGACAGCTGCTCTAAGAGAGGTTTTGACTACACCAACGAGGCGCTCCCAAAATCCACCCCACCAAGAGCCCTCTCTGCGATAAACCTCCAGGAAACTCGATGATTCGACAAAAATCCATCAAATTTTTCGTTTGCAAGATTGGATAGTTCCTTCGAAGTCTTCTTAAAATTAGCAGCGTTATTTGACCAAATTACTCTGGGTACTCCTCTACAGCTATGAAGCGACGAAGAGCGTGTATGCAACTCTCTGTAGAAAGGTCAGGTGTTAGCTCCAAATGCACTGCTCTTATAGCCGCACACGTAAACAACATAATATACACCTTTTTCTTTTGGTCAGATTCATATATATAAAGAGGCCCTGCAAAATCAAGACCAGCGACATTAAATGGCATCGAAAATACAATGCGCTCTCGAGGTAAAGGCGCAAACGGTTGGCTTGCAGGCTTTGCTTGTAGAACTCTGCATACTGTACAGTTTTTTACAACAGATCGAACTAACTGCCGACATTTACCAATCCAGTAGGTAGCTCGTAAACGGGTCATTACAGCCGATACCCCTGCATGAATTAGTTGTTCAGCGTCTCACTATTAACTTTGTTATATGAGACATCTTCGGCAGTATTATTGGATGAGCCTCAATTGTTGACTGTAGCAAGTGTAATCGCCCACCGACACGCAAGAACTTCTGACTTGGATCTAGAAAAGGATTTAAAATTAGCAATTTTGAATTTAAAGGTATACCGTTATTCTGCTGGACGGCAGCAATTTCCAAGTGAAAGTATTGTTGTTGTGCTTCTTTGATCCAGCATATCTCAGCCTGATCAATTTCGTTGGCAGTGACAAAGGGTGAATTATTAGGAGGGATCATTTCATCACGATGTAGACTTTTAAATTTGTTAATGACTCGAAAACAATATGCTGTCACCCGTAAAAGACGTCTCCAGCTGCTAAACTTGGTACAGTCCATTAGAGTATGATGCACATTCGCAGGTTTAATATCCCCCTTTTCCTCCTCGACCAGCAATGAAAATGTTGAGAGTGACGTTGTATTTTCTTTGCTTACAGATGGCCAATAATTTGCCTCTTGTTGTAGCCAACTAGGTCCAGACAACCGCAATTCAGAGTTCAGCAGCGATGATGCGTTTATCCCTCGTGTTAATAGGTCGGCAGGATTCTGAGAACCAGGACAGTGTCTCCAAGAAGAAATCTTTGATAGCCTTCGGATTTCTCGGACGCGGTTGTCAACATAGGGTCTTCATTTCTTGTGCGTTCCTAATATCCAAAACATGACGATTTTTGTGTCCGTCCATAAAAACTCTTCACAAAATTTTATTTGTAAGTTGATACGAAGATAGTCCAGTAATCTAGCTGCTACCAGAGCTACCGTAAGTTCCAATTTAGGAAGAGTCAATTCGTTGGTGACACTGTTCTTAATAGGTGCCATTCTGTTCTTTGCACAGAGAAAACGTACACAAACTTTTCCTTCTCCATCACAAGTTCTCAAATAGGCCACTGCCCCAAAGGCGCACTGACTCGCGTCTGCGTAAATATGCACCTGCGTTGAGCCAACTTCCTTAAAAACACAGCGAGGAATCATTAGCTGCTTAAGCACTCCTACTTCTTGGCAGCAATCGAGCCAGATTTTTTCGAGTTCCTGTGGCAGTCGTTCATCCCAGCTAAACTGTCGTCGCCATAGTGATTGAAAAAGGACCTTCCAACGGACGACCCAAGGACCCAAGGATATTTTCGACATAATTCTTAAAACGTTGCGTTTTGTTCCATTAAGCCCTTCCAATTTTACTATTGTCTCTACCGCATATAAATCGACAGCTAGCTCATCGGAGTCCACATATCAACGCATGCCCAGGATCTTCTGATTTCAGGGGGCGAATACTTTGACAACAATTGATTCCGAATAGATACGCTATTAGAGTCCCATTTGCGTAAGTGCATGGAGTCATACTTCAGTCTCTACAGAATTGACACTAGCGACAAAATCGTCGTCGTAGAAGCCTTTACGAAGAATCGCAACAACTTCAGGATGGCGATGTTCTTCTTCGTCCAACATTTTTTGTATAACAGTCCATAACAAGCTGGGACTGCAAGTAACACCAAATGTCACCCTCGTCATTCGATATGGCTGAACAATAAAATACGTTCGAATTTCGTTGGAGCTGATAAGTTCCTTAAACCAAAAGAACCTATGGCAATCACGATCAGCTGAACTCAAGAGAATTTGGAGAAAGGTTTCTGGCTATCTGGCAATAAATTCTTACCGACTTCAAGATGATCGTTGAGTGAAAGGTGGTTATTTGCGTGAGCAGAAGCATTGAAAACAATACGAAGCTTGGTTGTATCTTTGTCATCTCTAAATACTGGTCTATGAGGCATGTAGTAGACGCGATTCTCCCCGCTGCACTATTCGGCTAGTCCAGCCACGCCACTGTTCACCATTTCTGACATAGCAGCCTCATATTCCTTCAGCTTACCATTTGCCCTTAACTTACGTACTAATGCATGCATTCGATAAAATGATCCAGTTCGGTTGTCATGCAACATGCTACCAGTATCTTTCCAAGATAAAGAAGCCTCAAAACGATCGCCAACCCTGTGAATACTTGTAATTGGAGCTTTACTTACTGTTTCTTCATTTGTTATTCCCAACGTTTCAAGCCGCCAAAACTGTTGCATATCCTCACATGCACATGCACCTACATGGAGAGAAGTTGTGCAAGCAACAACCGTACTGCAATCGGCCGCAACTGGAGATCGACCTTGCAAAGTCCAACCCAAGATGATATGGATGGCGGCAAGATCAGGTGTAATTCGTTTGTATTCTCCAGTAGCAAACTTCCAATAGTTATCTGCTCCAATTAGCACGCTTATTCCTGACACAGGTATATCTGCCAATAACAATTCATTAAATGCATCAATATTTGTACCTGGCGTTGGAAGAACATCTATGCAGATCTTTGGAACTTCTATCATATCAACAACTATTTCCTTGTGGTCATACTGACTTCTTAACTTTAAACGAACTTTGTTACACATCGTGCTTGGCTTTGGCTCTTTACTTCCGAATGGAATGATGCTTATATGATGAACACCAACAATAGGTAAATTGAGCTGGCGTACGACACTTGACTTCACAAAAGACATTTGGCTACCTCCATCGATGACAATTCGCAGATACAGTGAATGGCTGAGTTTTGCATTTGAGGCAAATGCAAATGCCGTTTGAAAATAAACTTCGTTGTTTTGTTTAGAATTTTGAGCACTGGAGTGTGATGTGTATAAATTAATTGATTGCTGACTGTTTGACACTGGTTTTGACGATGGTACTGGTGCTGTACTTGTGTTTGATGGATATGTCAAATTATTTCTCACGTTGAACTGAGGGTCACACATAGAGGTTGCATGACGTCTATTACAAATTTTACACACAAGTTTAAAACGTTTCTTGCATACCTTAAAATAGTGACCCTTTTTCAAACACCGATAACATCTTCCATCTTCTTTGAGCATTTTCTTTTTTTCCATTATTGTTTTGGAACTTTTGCAATCTTCGGAAGTATGACCAGCCGCTTTACAAAAGAAACAACTTAATTCTTCTCCCTCCGCTGCAAATAATCCAACAGCTGTTTTCGGTTTGGGCTTTATGACGTGTGATGAGTGAATTCTGTTCAATGGTTGTTTCGCCTCATTTGCCTCCTCTAGAGATTCTACTTCTCTCTTTAAGAATTTTAGCAGACACCTAAATTGTTTGTCACTGACACCGATTGTAGACGAAGACTCAGTTTTTGTTGATAAACTTACATTATCATCTTCAGAACTGTCTGGGGTAGTTCATCAGAAATATCGTCATAGTAGCGGTGGAAATCTACTCTCAACTCGTTGGGTACGCATCTAAGGAGGACACTTTTTAGCATGACGAAGTAGTTGGATGAAGAGATCCCATGCGCTTCTAATGATCTCGTGAAAGCTAGCACTGAATTATAGAGTTCTCGTAAACCAGCGGAATCAACCCTTGAATGTACTGGCTGTATGGATAACAAACTGTGCATCGTATGATCGATTATTTTGTCTGTATTTCCATACTCATTCTTAAGTAAGGCAATTGCTGAATCATAATTCAGTTCACTTGTAGTAAGACCCATAAGAGTATTGGCTGCTTTTCCAATTAACGCTGCTTCCAAATAATTAAATTTGTCAAATTTTGAGAGAGCTGGATTGTCATGTACGAGTGTGCGGTACTGTTCCCAGAACGGTATCCACTCTTTGTAATCTCCAGAGAATTTCTTGGGATGAAGCTTTTGAAGTCTAACGGCCGTTGGTTTATTTATTGGAGAGTTAATGACATCATGGATCGACACGTGATTTGCGGAGGTATCATTCGATGTTATGTTTGCAAGTGAAAGCGTTTTTTGGAAATCCCTTACCTTTGTTAGACACATTTTAAGGCGTGTGATCGTTGCTATCGCCTTATCGTTGTAGTCAGTAATGGTATCCGATTCCTTCTCGAATTCTTCAGATTTGATTGAAGAAAGTATATCTGCGTTCGCCTTTCGCAGACTCTCATGCGCTGCAGACAAGCGATCTAAACACACACTTAAATCCTCTTCGATAGAGTCTAGGATGCTTGCATCAGCGTTTCCAATGACCTTCCCGTCGTTTAATTTAAGAAACTCGCTTGCACTTTTAACGATTTTCGTGACTTGTCAAATCCATAATCAAGTTTATTATCACTGTTTATTTTGGCGAATTCATTATGTACTTATATGCACACAATGCAGTATCTTAAGCTATATTTCATATCTGTATATGAATATGTATGTTTGTAAATGTATTTTATTTATTTTCAACAGTTCCACGTGGGGACGAGTTTAATGGAAAAGTTCCGAGTGTTTGAGAGGTCATCTCAGCTCAGCGATGTTTTATTCACGATGATAGTTTTTTGGTATTTTGTTGCTCATTATGACTGATTTTAGTAAATCATCATTCTGATTGATTTTAGTAAATCAGGTGTTTACAAGTCATATTTGCGGAGCACATGTAGTTACAATTACAAGTACAAAGTGAAGTAAGCGAGGTTTCGTTATTTCAAATGATTTGCATTACGGTTAGTTTTAGTTTTTTTGTGAGTGAGAAGCATTGATTTTGTATTGTTGCGAAATAATGCCGCCAAAACGAAGCAATATTGGTAGACGCAGGTGTGAAACCGCACAGAAACCGGTTACGAGAAGAGCAGAAATAAATTAGTAGAGCGCAATTGAAGATCAAGTTCTGCCCATAATGGTCGACGAGCGATTAAGAATAATATGCAATCGGACTGTTCGAGATCGATCAGATGAACTTCATCCACAACAAAATTTAAACGAACGAATACGCAGACAAACGCGTTCTACAGGAAATCTACAGCGCTCTGGGTTCGCTTATAATAACACAATCGATTATAATGGCTGATTTTTTAAGCGTTTGGTTTTTAATTGTCAAAAAAAGCCAAGAAAATTTACAAAAGTGTATAAGATTTTATTTGAATTGATAAATCAACATTTATAGCGGCTCTTCTGGTGGAACAGTTTGGTCGTTGGTCCTTTCTGTCAGGAACACACAAAAGGTGGACAAACACAACACTTTACTTTACCCTCTGGTTCGCTTATGCTGCCCGTTGGCTACAGTAAACGGGGAAAAGGCGGCAAAGTAAAGGCAAGAGTAAAGCAAAAAAATGAACAAAAGTTTTTTCGATAAACTTTAAAAATTAACGTTTTATTTTAAACAAAAGAAAAAAATATAAAATTTGTATATTAAAAAAATTGGCAACTCTTGAATTATTTTGGAAAAAAAAATTATTGGTTGTGGCTCTTTTCTCTTGACGGTTAGTATAACCGTCGAAATAGTAAAGAGGCAAAACCAAATTTAAACGCGCACTCGAGTCAACTTCACGATCTGGCCGTTCTTATTTAAACCACCGAAAACGTTGGAATATTGAGCTCAAGTGAAGAAAGATCGTTCTTGCTGCGCTTTTATATTGCAGTTTACTGAGCTTATCTGCGAATCATAAGGTTCTGAGCAAAAGTTCTTCAAAAGCTTTTTAAAGCCTTAATTCAAGGGTTCCCACTTTTTACAAAAGTAATAATAAACAATTTTTTTTTTTAAGTTAAAATTCATATAAAAATATGTGTGTGCTACAATCTCCCCCTCTGGAGCTTACGACGTCTCGGCGTTGCGACAGGAATTTGTGTTGTGTTCTTGGGTCTTCCTCGTCTGCGTAGCGGCTGCACTGGGATATCTTCTAGTTGATTGTGTCTTGAGCTCTTGTATTTGGTGATAGCTGAGACATGATAGCTTCCTAAAGGTGTTGAAAGATCGTCTTTACAAGCAACTTGATAAGTTGAGGAACCTAGTTCTTTTATAATAACGTAAGGTCCATCTCTTCTTGGCATAAACTTAGATGTAGTGTTTTTTGAGGCCTTGCTGAGAAAATGGGAAGTTATTAGTACCTTGTCACCTACTTTGAACATGGGATTTGGTCTTCGATTTTTGTCTTTGTATTTCTTATTTTTGTCTTGCGATTTTTCAGTTGTTTCTTGAGCATTCTGTAAGACTTTTGCCAGTTTCAAAAGTCTGGGTGTTATCTGTGATATGAAATTTTCGTTTTCTGCAATTGGTCGCATATCCTGTTTAACATCGTCGATTGTTCTAAGTTCACGTCCAAATGTTAAATATGCTGGAGAATAACCTGATGATTGACACTTTGCAGTATTCATTGCAAATCTAATTGACGGAAGGTATTCTGCCCAGGTAGTGTGGTTTGTTTCTACAAGGATAGACAATTGCGTTTTCATATCCCTATTTTTCCGTTCCACTGGGTTAGATTCAGGGTGATAAAGAGGAATTAAAGTTTGTTGTATTCCCAGGAATTCAGTTAGTTCTTGCATCAACGCTGAAATAAATTGTGGACCATTGTCAGATAAGAGACGTCTCGGAATGCCGAACCGGAGGAAGACTTCATTAAGTAGTGTTGTAGCGCAGTTTTCAGCTGTTGCTTCTCTTAGTGGAAATATTTCGATCCATCTGCTGGCAAGATCTTCAGCAATGAGAATCCACTGAAATCCATCTGATGTGGGAGGTAAGGGACCAAATAAGTCCACCGCCAAAATTTCAAATCGCTGATTACTCGATACAGTTTGTAAAAGTCCGGAAGGCTTCCAATTGCTTGGTTTGTATCGTTGGCAGGCTGCACAATTACCGATATATTGGGTTATGTCCTTTCTCATGCCTGGCCAGTAATATCTTAAAGCTATTCTGGAGATAGTTCTATCAATGCCATAATGACCAGCAGTGACATCATTATGATAATTGTGAAGAATCGATTGACGTTCTTGGAGTGGTACTACCAGTTGCGAAGTTTCGGCATCTGATTCTGGAGAGTACCTATAGAGTATGCCTTCATTAAGTAAGTAACCCCGAGATGTCCATCGATTTATGTTTTCGTCATTGCTCTCGAAGGAGTCAATTATGATTTTAAGTTGTTCATCCTTAAGCTGAGCATCACGAATTTCTTTAGGCCTTCTTGTTGGTATATCAACTTCAAAGCTACATAATTTACATTCTGATTCGGTGTGTTCCTCGCTGCAACATGGTGGTCTTGATAAAGTGTCCGCAACTGCGTTTGTTTTTCCTTGCGTGTACTCTATTTTGAAATTGTAGGGCTGAAGTTGTAGTTGAAGTTACTGCCCAAACTATAGCAAGGGCTTCTCGTTCCGTTGTTGAGTAATTTCGTTCTGCTGCAGTAAGAAGTCTTGAAGCGTATTCTATTGGGTGTTCATTAGCTTTCTCCCCCTGGACTAAAACCGCCCCTATTGCGTAATTACTAGCATCAGTTTTCAAAAAGTAGGGTTGTCCTTCTGACGCTTGTTGTAAGATTGGTGCAGTTGTAAGAAGGGTTTTTAGTGCTTCGAAAGAATCTTGCTCTTCTTTGTCCCATTTCCACGGTGCATTTTTCTTTGTGAGGCTACTTAGTGGTTTTGAGATATAAGCAAAGTTTTTAATGAAACGACGATACCATGAACATGTTTGTAAAAATGACAGAACTTGCTTTGCATTTTTTGGTTCTGGCCTGTTGATGATCGCAGACGTTTTTTCAGGGTCAACTTCAATGCCTTTGTTTGTTATAAGGTGTCCGAGGTATTTTACATTTGAGCAGCAAAAGTTTGTCTTTTCTCGGTTAACCTTCAATTTAAAAATATTCAGCCTTTCAAAAACTGTTTTTAGATCCTTCAAATGCTCTTCAAAAGTACTTGAACATATAATCATGTCATCCAAGTATGCTAGTATGAGTATATCAGGTAGTCCATTACGGAATCTATCCATTAACCTCTGAAACGTTGCTGGTGCATTTCGCAGACCGAATGGCATTCGTTTAAAGAAGAACATACCGAAAGGAGTTATGAAAGCAGTTTTTTCTACATCTTCTTCGGCTATTTTTATTTGATAATATCCTGATTGCAAGTCCAGGGTACTTTTAAAAGAAGTCTTTCTTGTGGAATGTAGTAAGTCATCAATTCTCGGTAGTGGATACCTGTCCGGGATTGTGATGCTATTAAGTTGTCGATAATCTATGCAAACACGAATACCACCATCTTTTTTGGGTACTAGCACCACCGGTGCTGCCCAAGGAGACTCGCATTCTTCAATTATGCCGTGTTCAATCATCTTTTCGAGTTCAACCTTCAGCTGGTTCTTTCTCGTAGGTGATAGTCTATAAGGCGTAGTTGCGACAGGTTCGTGGTTGCCAGTATTTATTTTATGCAGTGCGAATGGTGTTGGTTCGGTTGAAACATCAAATAGACTATTTTCTTGCATGAGAAGGTCTTTAAGCTTTTCTTTCTCATCTTTGCTTAGTAAGACTGCTTCATTACTTCGAAGTTCAATGTCAATAGCATTAATTTCGGTAAAATAAGAATCGGGATCCACTTCATTTTGATTACGCACTAGGTTTGGG
Source organism: Volucella bombylans (assembly GCA_949129095.1). NCBI lineage: Eukaryota > Metazoa > Arthropoda > Insecta > Diptera > Syrphidae > Volucella > Volucella bombylans. The sequence goes on from CASBSA010000212.1 coordinate 53,968, forward strand.
AACAAACTATCCTTTTTCCGATGTCGTTCTGGAGTGATTTCATCGTTTGGAATAGAACCGTAGAATATACTCTGAATAGAATGCGGCGAGTAGTCATTATCTTGCAAAGATGTTGAAGAGCATTTTCTTTTTACAGGGGTTGATGCATTTGCTGTTGCGGCAAGTGGCGAGTTTGGTTTGACAGGTTCAAACCATGATAAGAACGGTGAATTATAGTTTATTGCCTTACGCTCTTGACCAGTGTTTACTAGTTTAATGGGTGTCCTACCAAACTGAGTAATGTCGGGCGTTTTTGCAAGTGGAGAAATCGGCTTAAACAATTCATCTAGCTTAAGTTGATGGTTTAGTTTTCCAATGACATCATCTGCCTTTATCTTGCTTACGACTTTGGTGTGATTGGTGTCATAGAATTCAAATTTTCTTTCGGTTTCATCGGTGAAGTACCATATCCTTTGTCCTAGATCCAGGACTACACCATTTTGTTCCAGGAAGTCTATTCCGATGAGTGTTCGATTATCTGTTGCAGCTGGAAGTGCGATGAACCTTATCGGTCTCAGCCTGTTGCCAAATATTATGTTTGTGTCTCCAATATAAATTTCTTGTGGGGTCGAATGGCCATCTGCTAAAGTAACGGTTGTATCGGCTTTGTAGAACTTTGTTCCGTTTCGGAGAAGGTGCAAAAACAGTTTTCTTCCTGCAACGCTTGTTCTAGCTGCGGTGTCGATGTAGGCTATACCTTGTTCTCCGTGTGATGCAATAGTAATGGTAGGCAAATCGTTACCCAAAGTTGTCTTCATACAATTAAAAGACACAGTTGCTGGACCTTTTGGTAGCTCTTTACAATTAGGGCAATTTGACCTAATGAAACCAGGGGCCTTACACTTGTAGCAATGAATTTTTGGTTCTTCGGTTGGAATCGACTGTTTCTTTTGGGCGTCGCGCCGTTCCTTCTTGCGACATTCAGCGGTTGCATGTCCAATATGTCTGCAGAAATTGCACCTCTTCTTTTAGATATTTTCGATCTTTGACTGTCGTTGTTCTTCTTTTTCAGCACGTGAGAGCTCTACTACTCTAGCTTTTGCCAAGAGTTCTTGAAAGGTGCTAACACTATCTCTTGGTACACCATCACGAATAAAGACACTAAGTAGACCGTAGACAAGATCCAACATCATTCCCTCCTGTGGCTGTGGTTCGGGAAGTTTCGCAAATAGCGCTCTCTTTTTGCAAATAAAATCGTCAGTTGACTCCGTGTATTTCTGTTTTTGATCGAACAACTCCATATAAATTCTGTAGGCTGGCATTGCTGGCGCATATGCATTTCGTAAAAGGGTCAAGACTTTTTCCCAGGTGTCGACTCCTTTCTTCGCACCTTGCCACCAGGTAACAGCATTGTCCTCCAACAGAAGCGGAAAACCCTTGATTGCGTCGTCGTCAGTAATACGTTCGATTTCTTTATAAACGTTAATTGTAGCAATGAAACCATCCACTATTGCAGCATCTCGTTCTCCCTTGAACCGTGCAGTACAGTGGCTAAAACTGCCTTTAATAGTGGATTGACCTTGTACGGCTGATATTAGCTGTTTAAGCTGCTCCTCAGTAAACTGGGCCATGTTTCCACGCTGGCTTACGTAATTTAGTGCACCGATGCGTGCGCTTCTTCTTAATGCGTTATCGTTGTCCGTAGTGATGCTTTTGTTCCAAGACAATGGGCCCCACGTTGGGCGCCAATTATAGCGGCTCTTCTGGTGGAACAGTTTGGTCGTTGGTCCTTTCTGTCAGGAACACACAAAAGGTGGACAAACACAACACTTTACTTTACCCTCTGGTTCGCTTATGCTGCCCGTTGGCTACAGTAAACGGGGAAAAGGCGGCAAAGTAAAGGCAAGAGTAAAGCAAAAAAATGAACAAAAGTTTTTTCGATAAACTTTAAAAATTAACGTTTTATTTTAAACAAAAGAAAAAAATATAAAATTTGTATATTAAAAAAATTGGCAACTCTTGAATTATTTTGGAAAAAAAAATTATTGGTTGTGGCTCTTTTCTCTTGACGGTTAGTATAACCGTCGAAATAGTAAAGAGGCAAAACCAAATTTAAACGCGCACTCGAGTCAACTTCACGATTTGGCCGTTCTTATTTAAACCACCGAAAACGTTGGAATATTGAGCTCAAGTGAAGAAAGATCGTTCTTGCTGCGCTTTTATATTGCAGTTTACTGAGCTTATCTGCGAATCATAAGGTTCTGAGCAAAAGTTCTTCAAAAGCTTTTTAAAGCCTTAATTCAAGGGTTCCCACTTTTTACAAAAGTAATAATAAACAATTTTTTTTTTTAAGTTAAAATTCATATAAAAATATGTGTGTGCTACACATTTACTTTTTAAAGATTATTTCATATTAATGTTGAGAACGACTACGAGTACGTCCATATTTTAAAAAACTTTTTCGACCATATTGCCTGATACCTCTCTACTAACGTTGGTTTATCGGCATAGAAGAGTATTTGACATATTCCCATAAAAAGTAGTCGAAAGATGTCAAATCGCATGATTTATCCGATCAATTCACCGGTGCAAAACGAGAGATAAATTGTTCATTGAACTCATTTCTCAGTTTGTCCATCGATTCGCGTGCTGTGTGGCGCGATCTTGGTAGAACCACATGTCGTCTAGGTTCAGCATGTGCATTTTGTGCAAAAAAAAGTTGGAAATCATTGAACGATAGCGGGAGCCATTGACGGTAACGGTGTTCTCATGGTCATTTTTGAAATAATACGGGCCAATGATTTCGCCGGACTACAAACCGCACCAAACAGTGTATTAGTCCAGGTTCACTGACAGCTCTTATATTACCTAAGGTTACTCATTGGACCAAATGGGGCAGCTTTGTTTATTAATATACCCATTCAACTAGAAATGGGCTTTATCGCTGAAGACAATTTTTCGATTAAAAAACCGATCTTCCTCCAGCTTTTCTAAAGCCCACACACTGAAAATTCTTGCGTGGGCTGTATTTTGTAAGGTCTTAGGCCACGATCCTTGCGTAAAATCTTCCACGTAGTCGATTAACACAATCCCAATTGCTGCGAACGGCGACTAATGGACAAATACAGCAGCAATATTTTCCTTTGTATGCACTCTATGCATATGTGTAAGTGGTTTGATGAAATTTGATGGCTTAAATTGCTTGCACAGTAGGTCGATTATGACGACCGTAAAGGAGAGCACACAGCTCAAATTTTGATAATAAAATTCAATAATTTGTCAGCGTTGTTCTGGTGTAAATATTTCCATCATGAAATGATAATGTTAACTGAGCATGTTTCGCTTTGACACATGTCACTAATCACGTATGAGCTGTCAAAGATAGAAAACTGAAAAAACCAAACGGCAAAAAACTCATCCTTTGGTTTGCATAGATTCATTATATTTGGCACAATCAACAAAGGATGAGAACCACAGTTATTGCGCTCATTTGTTAATATACGGTATAATTAATATTGAGAAAAGCGAAATTTGTGATATCCGCATCTGACTATTTCTACCATATAGATTCTAGGTCAAATGTACCACAAAGTGGGCTCATTACTACCTTCCCGTATGCAAACTATCAATTTCTGCAGATATTACGATATTTTGCAATACTCGATATTGCTTTGGCAAGCAGAAGACGGCTATCAGTTTAACATCATTATGAATTTAATTGTTAAACATCAAGTATTTTGAGGGATGTATTCTGTCGAATGGCAAGAATGTGAGGCTTATCTCAGCACACGTTTTGGTATTAATAATGTAATATAGGAGGAAATTCCAAATCAAACAATCTATCCAGAATTGTTTGAAGTTGTCACAAAACATATTGTAACATGTTTGTGTGGGTACAAATAACAGAACTTATTCTTTTCAATACAAATCGCTTTATTCAATACAGTTACAATTCACTATTTAATTGTTTCTCTCAATGCAATCAAATTTCTCAACCGCTTATTTATTTTCTTATCTTTTACTTAAACCACTTAAACACTTCTCCTAATTAACACTTCAAATTCAACTGACGAACTAACTTGCATACCTTGGGGATGCTGGTAATTATATTCGAATGACATACTTCGAGAACGATCCTCGTAATCCAGCGTCCAATACAATTTCCAATTTGCTAGAAAATTCGATTCCACTCTCCAGTCATCAATGTTCGAGAGTTTGTTATTCAAGTATCGAAATCTTTTGCTCTTCGAGTTTCGACATCCTTTGCTACGTAAATCTAGATGTCACTGCTCACATTTAAATGGCTATCACACCGCTCCCTCCCTACAGTTGTTCGTCCCGAACCACTTCGTCATTCATCATCCCGTTGAAATGTCACATTCTATCCAAATGGACCACTTTCGATTTTCCTCGATCCCCACGCTGTCTACTGGCAACGTGATTAATGCGGGTTATCAGCTTGTATGGACCTTCGCAGTCCTGTTGCAATTTTGGTGATTTGCCTTTCTTACCCTGAGGATTATACAGCCAAACCAGATCTCCTTCGTTGAAACCGGAAGATTTCGCCTTGATATCGTACCTAGTTTTCATGCGGCTGCTTGCTAGCTTCATCTTTTCTCTGGTGTCTTCATGCAATTTACGAATCCTGCTGCGTAAGTCATTCACGTACTCGTTCACCTCTTTGGGCTCCGTCGGTGGGGATCCGAATTTTGCTTCACTTGGCAACCGAATTGTTTGACCAAATAAGATGTCGGATGGTGTGTGTCATGTTGAGGTATGGACCGCGTTTCGGTAGGCCATTAAGAAGAATCGACACATATCCCAATCCCGCTGGCAATTGCGGACGACCTTAGATAGATGGTCGTTCAAGGTCCGATTGAACGCTCGACCATTCCATCAGATTGAGGGTGTATTGGCGTTGTCCTTGTCTTTGTTATTCCCAAGTATTGGCATATTTCCTGGAAGACTTTTGATTCAAAGTTTCGCCTTTGATCAGAGTGTAGCTCCATTGGGACACAAATCTGCTAACCGAGTTGTTGACTGTCCGTTCGGCAACGGTCTTAGCCTCTTGATTTTGGACGGCAAACACTTCCAGCCACTTACTGAAGTAATCCATGACCACGAAGGTACGAGGGGCGGTCAACATATTCTCGGTATCGGGGTGAAGCTGTGGTTGTATATATAAATTGACTTATTTATCAAGTAATACTATTACTTTAGTGCATTCATGTAAAATTTCATATAAGTGTGATTATTAATTCGCGTTTTATCTCTAGTTAAACAGAATCATAATGGCAACTGAGACGATGATGGTGAAAATTGACCATCGCGCTGTAATTAAATTTCTCACTAAGCAAGGAAAAAGTCAAAAACCTATTCATGAAGAGATGGTGGCTGTTTACCAGGGTTCCGCACCTTTATTACCAACTGTGCAAAAGTGGTCAAGTGAGTTCAAGAGAGGCAGAGAGAGCATTGAAGGCGACTCCGCTCCGGCGCCCCGGCTACTGCTTGTACGGGAGAAATCATCAAAGAAGTCGAAAAACTTTTTCTTGAGGATGCCCGAATAAAGGTGAAAATGATGGCAGAGATCAGCAAGCTTTCAATTGGTACCATTCACACCATTCTTCATGACCATCTTAACCTTTCAAATGTCAGTGCAAGGTGGGTGCCACGAATGCTCACAGCGCCTCAGAAAAAAGTGAGAATCGCATGCTGTAGAGAGCTTTTGGAGATGTGTGAGATGTGTGGAGTGAGAACGCGGACGGTGTTATGGATCGAATTGTTACTGGGGACGAAACATGGGTCCACCACTATGACCCTGAAAGCAAATAAGAGTCCATGCAGTGGTATAAAAAAGGAACAGACCCCCCGAAGAAGTTCAAAGTCACTCCGTCTGCCGGGAAACTCATGGCCACAGTTTTTTGGGACTCAAAGGGAATCTTGCTCATTGAGTACAAAAAAAAAGGTGAAACCATCAACGCCACATCCTACGCTTCCACTTTGCATAATTTGCGGGAGGAAATTAAAAAGAAAAGATGGGGTAAACTCGCAGCGGGTGTGTTTCTTCTTCATGACAACGCTCCTGTTCACACGGCGCGAGTTTCCAAGGCTGCTGCGCGAGATTGTGGTTTTGAAGAAATCCAACACCCACCCTATAGTCCAGACCTTGCCCCTAGTGATTATTTCCTGTTTCCGGATTTGAAAAAATGTCTTCGTGGAAAAAGATTTTCGGATGATGAAGAACTCAGGTCGGCAATAAATGGGTATTTTGCAGAGAAAGAGGAAATTTATTTTTTTGAGGGTTTAAAAAAGCTTATCTCAAGATGTAACAAATGCATTGATGTTAGGGGAGATTATATTGAAAAATAAAAACAATTTAAACTGAATTCGCATTTTCCCTCATATCGATACCGAGAATATATTGAACGTCCCTCGTATATCGGTTACCATTAAAGCTTTCGGGAAACGGCCCAGCAATGTCGATGGCTGTGCATTCGAAAGGTACTCCGACATTCTATTGTTGCATTTGTCCATGTGGCTTTACTTTCGGACCCTTGGTAGCCGGACAACTTATGCACGTAAACCTTATATGCACTTTCCCATTTTCTTTTCAGCAATCCATCTTCATCTTGCGCACAAAGTGAGTCCCATTGTGCCCAGTATGCCTTCAGCGTTTGGCTCCGATCTGATACCTGCTGCCCGCCTGGTCTTTCCTCCGGTTCCTTCCAGGCCAATATTGGTTCGATGTCATTGTCTGCCTGTTGGGAGGAATGGATTTCGTCTATACTCCAACCCTCTATTGGCTCAGTCCTGATCATTTGCATAGTGGCCTTTTCTTTCGCTTTTTTTCCACTGACTACTCGTACTTCTGCTGGGAGGCTTTCATTGCATTGTTTTACCTGTGAGACTATGATAATTGCCCCGGACTCACCGGATCCTGCTACAGACTTCTGCCCCACGAAGTAAGCATTTTCCAACTGATGGCTTCGGGAAGTTTGTCCGGCTTCTTGGTAGTCGTTCCTGCCGGTTTTTCCTTCTATATGCCTATAACCCCAGTGCAGGCAGCCTTTTCGTCGTACCGGTTCTTTACAATGCGCTTGCAGATGTCCTACTTTATCGCAGTTCCAGCAGCGCATCCTTCGTCTCCCCCGCAGAATATTTCGTTGCGTGGTAGTTAGTCTTGAGCAGGAGCATTCACCAAATGCTATTTCCCTGCCGAAATGTATTCCTTTGGAAGCCTGATTGGCTGCTTCCATCGCCAGACCAAAGGCAAGTGCTTCAGCAAGGGTTCTTTTCCCGGACATCCTTACAGATGACTGTAGCTCCAAATCTGCGATTCCCCTGATGAATGCGTCCTTTGCCACTTCGTCGATTATTTCTTGGCCTACGGTGGGATATGACAAATGTGCCAGTCTACTGACGTCTGCTTGGAGCTGTTCCAGTGTTTCCCCTCATTGTTGCATACGGCCTTGAAATTTAACCTTATAAACTTCCGCATGTGGCTATTCCCAAATACACCATAAGTCCTATCCCACATCTGACGCCAATGTAAAATGTTTGTGTGGGTACAAATTATAGAACTTATTTTTTCAACAGTTAAAATTCACTATTTAATTGTTTCTCTCAACACAATCCAATTTCTCAACCGCTTATTTATTTTTGGACAACACGGACAGCCTCTTGCCTGTCGAAATGTAGTCAGATACCTTGGAATCTGGCTAGATCAGTTTCTGTACTTTGGCAAAAATGTAGATGCTGCTCTGGCCAGAGCTAAAGGTGCTTTTGCTCTTACAAAGAGACTACTAGCCAACTCGATGCGAGGGTAAAGGTAATCTGCTACATGGCCCTTATCAGGCCCATGTACGAGCAAGCTTAATGGAAAAGATTCGGGTGTTTGAGAGGTCTAGCCTTAGGGCTTGCCTTCGCTTGTACAGAACACCAGAGTCGGAGTACAAAATTTTTTATTCTAATGAGGTCCTTTACAACAGGGCGAACCTAATAAGAAAAATAACCTGATATCTGGGGCTTTCTATCCCAATTACCTTTAACACGAGAGTGTGTGCTCTGAGGGCTTCGTTCCACCGGAAGCATTCCTCTACCTTGATCAGAAAGGGTTGATCCAGGATATATCAGCGGTCCCGTTAATCTTCCATGTCGCTCGCACAGCTGGGGACAGGCAACTCAAATACAACAGAGACGTCGCACACGGCAGTGTGCATCGCCTCAGGTTCAGTAGGGCGGTGGGGAATCGCGATAAGGGAGATGTCGTTCGGCAGCACCAGCATTTCTGGTGGTTGAATGATCGAGAAGATGTTTCGTCGTCATTTCCGTCAATTACGGACCAGCCTCACTAATGTGGCAGAGCAGACCAATCTGTTTTCTCTGTGAATAGCGATGGCCAGCTTACATAAGTTTAGGTTAGTATTTAAGAAATATATACATATATTATTATATACAAAGTATATACAATGGCTAAGGTTTATTTTAAGTTTGATATTAAGTTTTTATAAAATATAAAAAATTATGTCCATATGCTAAGTTTTTTGTTAGCAATTCTTTTTTCTTAGCCTTAAGTATACAGTATAAATAATTCTAAATAAAGTCGAATTGATATAAGAATTTAGAGTAGCTTAGAGTACCTGTATAGGGCCAGTAAGTTATTATAAAATTGTTAAGTAATTTTAAGCTAGCATTTAAGCATTTTTTGTTAGTATGTAAGAGTTAGTGATTAAGAAACATTTAAAACTAAACTAAACCGTTTATTTATTTTCTTACGTTTTACTTAAACCACTTAATCACTTCTCCTAATTAACACTTCAAATTCAACTGATGAACTAACTTGCATACCTTGGGGATGCTGATATTTATACTCGAATGACATACTTCGAAAACAATCCTCGCCATCCAGCGTCCCATACAATTTCCAATTTGCTCGAATATTCGATTCCACTCTCCAGTCATCATTTGTCGAGACTTTGTTATTCAAGTATCGAAATCTTCTGCTCTTCGAGTATAGACATCCTCTGCTATGTAGGTCTAGATGTCGCAGCTCACATTTAAATGTTTATCACAATATGATCCAAGAAATGAACATCAATTCATCGTGCACGATTGATGAAAAATGTTCGAAACGTTGTTGCAGGAACTGTTACAAGCAATGATGGATATCCGTTATATGAAAGGATGTTGTGCGTATTAAATGGGGATTGGAGTCTGACCAATGGTGCAAATTATGGTGGTTTGTAACCCCATCTCTTGTGAACTGCTCTTCGTCAGTCCACAGAATGTGTTTGAGGAATTGACCGCCTTCTGCATGTTTGCGCAGTAGCCATTGGCAAAATTCCACTCTTCTTTGCGCATCACCTGGTAGTAAATCGTGTACCTGTGTCAAAAGGAAAGGGTGTAATCTATTTCTCTGTAAAGTTCTGAGAATTCTGGTTCTATGAAGTTACAACTGCACACCTAGTCTTTTTCTTTTTTTTAATTTACGCGCGCCTAAGGTGTTAGATACCCTTTTACTGTTGCTGGGCGCGGGCGGAAAGGTAGAAGGAAGAGAAAGGAAAATTGTATAGTGGTTGGAAACTCAGGTGTGTTTTGGTTTCGATATTCGCTCTCCTGGGGGGGGGGGGGAGTCCGAATAGGACGGAGAGATTTTACTTCGCTCAGAGTGATTCGAGGTATAATTCACAGTATTTTTTTCTGTGCTTGAAACTCTACAACAGCCAAATCTACATGTCAGTGTTATGCTTTCACACGCAGAATTTTTCTGTCTGAGTTCCAATCACAAATGGAAAAACTTGCCATAGCAGAACTCGAACCTGGACCCTCCGAGTGAGAAGCGATTGCTAGTACCACTACACCACGCCCACCCCTAAATCCACCGCAAAATCCCATCCTCCCATCAGCCACCGCTGCGTCCGAACGTCCTTCTCTTTTTTTGGTGCAGTCGACCCGGCATCAGCTAGGCGCTGATATGTATCAGCGAATAGCCGGATGCATGGTGTTCTACGATTTGGGTATAGTCGTTGGTACTCCAATCTTGCCAACGAAGCGTTGCCATTGCAGAACCCGTATACAAACACTATTTCCGCGAAATACACGGTTTGAATACATTTTGTGGAGATCAACTTATCAATCAGCTGTTCACTTACAAAAAGTAACAAAGAGTTATTCGTTGTAACAATTTTTTCCCTATTCGACAATTAACTGTTAACTGTATTGCTCATAGGTACGTTAGTTTATTATTCTCACTTAATTTTGTTTGACCATTATTGTTTGATGAAAAATGGCTTTTACTACAAAATCTGTTGATCGTACGTAAAAAAGTTAGCAAACATAATTTTTAGGAAATCTTAAATCTTTTTAGGTCACCCACCTTGATATAGCCCATCAAGGTGGAGTAAGAATAGACCCCCACCTGCCATACAATTTCTGTTTTTGGACGTAGTAATATACTCGTAGGCTCATGCTTAGAATTCAATATAATTTTATTAAAGTCTTCGGCAAAACCCAAAAGCATTTTAAGTGGTACACAAAAATTAAAATGTCCATTTTCTAATCCAACGTTTTCCTTAACAAACTATCCAGCATTTTCCAACATTTTGCTTTCATTTTCGTTAAGAAAAACATAACTTTTTATTATTGATATTATGTCTAGATGTCAGGTACGGTCTATTTCGATTCCATTTATTTTATAACGTATTTCGTCAAACAAATATGCTACACAATTATTTTTCAACTTGATATTACGTGATATTGTTGCACTGTCAAGAGTTACATGCCCTTCGATGTATAGATAAGTCTCACTTGGTAATACATAGAGATCTTGATTCTGAATACATATTCTTACTTCATCATTATTTTTAAATGCTTGCAAGTTTTTTTTTTGTTTTTTTTGAAAAAACAAGAAGGTGATAAATCTTTTAAATTAAGTTCTTTTGAAGATATTGAAAACTTAGTCAATTTAATTTAGTTTCATTTTATTCTTTTTTTATCTAATAATGCCTTTTAGTAATTCAAATTGTATTCAAAATCTGGATAGTTATTTCAAACAATGTAATGAATTTTGTAGTTTTGGTAAAGAGATTTTCAGAAGTTTTTATCATTCAGTAATTCCAAAGAAAACATGTTTTATCATTCATCAAAATATTAGAAGTATGCGTACAAATTTTGATCTATTTCTAACTCATTTAGAATCGTTTGTGAATAAGCCTGATTTAATTTTCCTATCGGGAGTATGGATTTTTGATACTGAAGCTAATCTTTTTAGTATACCTGGTTATAAATTTCATCCTACATGTAATAATTCTTATGCTGCTGGTGGTGTGGCTGCCTTTATAAGTGATAAGTTGGAGTATGAGTGTTGCTGCAATAACTTGAAAAGTGCTGATATGGTTAAAGTTTCTTGCAAAATTGAGTCCAGAAAGTTTATTTTTATGTGCTTCTACAGGCTACATGAAAAAAGTAAAAATGTGTTTGTTGAAGAATTGACTACTCTGTTCTCTGACGAAAAGTAAAAGAATCTATTTATTCTTGGTGATATAAATTTAGATATTTCATCTGATTCTGCTATTGTTTTAAATTATTTATCTGTCTTAGCGGCAAATGGTTTGGAATCGTGTTTTAGAGAACCTACTAGATTAACTCCTTCAACACAAACCTGTATTGATCATATTTTTGGTAGACTTGATCTAAGCTCTAAACTCAGCAGCTCCATTTCAGATTTTAAGATCACCGATCATTGTATGGTTGGTTTAGTTTATCTATGCGACAATATGAAAATTGATATGTCTGTACGGTTTGAGAAAGTTAAAGACTTGAACTACGAGCATCTTAACCATCTTCTACTGCACGAAAGTTGGACCGATGTGTACCTTGAAAGTAATCCCTCTAATGCTTTTAACATCTTTGCTAATATCTTAAAAGCTCATGTTAGTGAATGTGTTACTGAAACCCAAAGACAATGTAAAGTTAAAAAAATTAAGCCATGGATGTCTACAACTTTATTAAAGAAGATTGCAAAGAAGAATAAATTATATATTAAATGCAAAAAGAAACCGAATAATATCAGTCTTAGACTTCTCTATAATAGAGTGTGCAAGAAAGTTATTGTGAACAAAGACAATTATTACACCAATAAACTACATCTAGCTAGAGGCAATTTAAGGAAAGAATGGACAATTATTAACGAACTTATAAATAAAAAACTACCCGCTTTAAATGAACTCAATTGTGTATCTTATCAGGGACATAATATAGTTAAGCCTAGTGAAATATCTAATGTTTTTAACAAATATTTTACAAGTGTGGCTTACAAGACTCTTTCTAGTGCTGGTTTCTCTGAATCGTCGAATCATTGTGTAGAAGATTGCTTTAGCAATGAATGGAGTCAAGCCAATAGTTTTTTTTATGACCCGATTTCTTCTTTAGAATTATTTAGGATTATCAACTCTCTAAAAAATTCTAATTCGTCCACGAGAAATAGTTGGTCTAACAATTTTATTAAGAAGGTCTCACTAAATATTGTTGATGTCTTAACGGATATTTTTAATAAAAGTATCTACAGTGGTATTTTTCCTGTTGCCTTAAAAACTGCAGAAGTAATACCTGTTTTAAAGAAAGGTGATAGTAAAAATCTAAATAACTATAGGCCAATCTCTCGTCTCCCAGTGTTTTCTAAAATCCTTGAGAAAGCAGTGAAAAATAGAATAATGACTTTCCTAGATTCATCTTCTTTTTTTAATAATAATCAGTTTGGGTTTAGAGCTGGGAAGTCAACAGAGGATGCCCTCTTAGAGTTCTGCTGCTTTAACTACGAAAGCCTGAACAATAAAAAAATATACGGCTGCTATTTTTATTGACATTACTAAGGCGTTTGATACTGTCGACCATATGATATGAACACAAAAGTTAGAAAAAACGGGCATAAGAGGTTTTATGCTTAAATGGTTCCTTTCCTATTTAAACAACCGCAAACAAGTTGTAAAGATTAATAATAGTTTTAGCCCATCGTTAGATATTAAAATTGGTGTTCCACAAGGCTCAGTACTTGGTCCAATCCTTTTCTTGATCTATATCAATTAAATTTTTAACCTCGATATCAAAGGTAAACAAATAGGATTTGCTGATGATATAGTTTGTTCTTATTCTAATAGCTCTGCATTAGACTTAATTGCTAACATTAGCTATGACTTAGAGCAGCTGAGACATTGGTTTTGTTTACATAAATTGGTAAACAGTAATAAAACTAGAATAATGTTCTTAAAGTAGTCTTCTAACATTGTCGTTTACCTTATTATTACATTACATTATTTAATCGGGATTTAACTTGTTCACCTCAGTGTTTTTATATAGAAAGAACTACAGTTTTTAAATATCTGGGTCTGGAAATTGATAGAAAACTGAATTGGAGTAATCATACTGCCAGTCTAAAGTGTTGGGATTTAATAGATCGCGATAAGAACATAAACCTCCATAACAATCGTTTAAAGAATCTAGGTTAACCGACGGAAGACAGTAATGCAGTTTCAAGAAGATTCGTTAGAGAGGATATAAGTCATTTTGCACTGAAAATTCAAAAAGAAAATGCGATTGTCAAGAATACCCTTTGTAACCAAGAAGCTCTTGATAAGGAAATGCACATTTTTAATACAAAAATCGAAAGCCTGAAAGAAAATATCACAGATATTGGGAAAAATATTGTGAGAATTCAAAATTATCTGTTTAATCAAGTAGACAAAACAAGCCGACAATACTTTTAAACAAAAAATTAACAATGAAAAAATAACAATAGTTAATGAGCTTCATAGGCAGGCTCGTAGAAATTTTAAACGACGACGAGTAATAACGAAAGGAATAGATGATCTTTGGCAAGCAGATTTAGTTGAAATGGGAAAATGTTCATCTTACAACAAAGGTTATCGATTCCTTCTAACAGTCATAGACACTTTTTCGAAATTTGCTTGAGTTATTCCTCTGAAAACCAAAAATGCTGTTGACGTCACCAAAGCTATGAAAAGCATATTTGTTTTAGGTCGATCACCAATCAATTTGCAAACTGATGTTGGAAAAGAATTTTTCAATAAAAACTTTCAAAACCTAATGAAAAGATGTCATATTAATCATTACTCATTATACAGCGTCTTAAAAGCATCAATAGTTGAACGTTTCAACAGAACTTTGAAAAATTTAGTTACTATGGATCATATAAATGGATTAATATTTGCAAGGACTTGGTTAAAAAATATAATAATTCAAAACACAGAACTATTAAAATTTCTCCGTCTAGTGTAAATTCTTCCAGTGAAGATCATATATTAAGCACTTTACATAACTTACACTTTTACATAAATTGGTAAACAGTAATAAAACTAGAATAATGTTCTTAAAGTAGTCTTCTAACATTGTCGTTTACCTTATTATTACATTACATTATTTAATCGGGATTTAACTTGTTCACCTCAGTGTTTTTATATAGAAAGAACTACAGTTTTTAAATATCTGGGTCTGGAAATTGATAGAAAACTGAATTGGAGTAATCATACTGCCAGTCTAAAATCTTATTTGTTAAAAACTACGAAGTTAATGTACCATTTGAGGCAATTTTGTTCTAAAAAACTGATGGAAACAATATACTATTCACTAGTACAATCAAAGTTGCAGTACGGATTAATCTGTTGGGGAGGAACTCATAAAAATAAAGTCCATACGTTACTCATTGTGCAAAAACATATACTCGTAGTTAGAATAATCGGCGAAAGAATCGCCGAGAAAGTAGTTATTTGGTTTTTTTAAACTCTAAAACACTACCACTCAAGCATCTTTACTTTTATAAAGTGTTAAGGATTTTCTTCGTTAGGAGTGGTTACTCCATTGACAGAGCTCCAACCCATCAGTCACTGCGTAGTAGCAATAACCATCTTGCTTTCATTCCATCTTGTTACACACAACACTTTTTGAACTTCTACTCTCTGTTGCTCCAAGATTATATAATATATTGCCGCTTGAAATTAGGCAAAGCAGAAATCTTGTCGTTCGAAATAGGAAAGTTAAGGAATGGCTATTTCACTTCGACTTACATGAAATAAACTATTTAATTGGTCGCATGGTCTAATTTTGTTGAATGATTAAATGAAATTTTTTAATAATCGATGAATCTTAACATTGGTTTTGTTCCTCTCTTCACACCAATTTATTATGTTTTTTATTTTTTAGTTATAGTCTTACAATTGATGCATTCGACATTAGTTTTAGTTAACTACAGAATGTATCTTTTCATTTATTTACTTTTATTTCTTTATTGTTATTGTATTAAGTAACTGCTTGTTTCTTTATTACTTCTGAATTTGTTTTGAATAAGATCTTGCATTCCATATTTGTATCTAATTTTGTCAATTGTAAAGTGAATAAATAAAAGGTCCGCCATCTATCGTTTTTTTTTTTTCAACTAGTACTTATTTCATGAATGGTAATACTTAGCTCATGTCTGATTTGACAGATAATTAGTTTTATCCTTCCGCTGAACGAATATGGTATACGCTTGAGCAACGCTGGGAAATATTGCCTGCGATCGACTTAGAGAAGATGCCGATTTTGCCAAAAAAATCATCTTTTCAGATGAAGCTCATTTTTATCTTGGCGGGTATGTAAACAAGCAAAATTGTCGCATTTGGGGCACAGAAAACCCGCACGCATACAATGAAAAGCCGATACACCCAAAACGAGTACACTGTTTGGTGCGGATTTTGGTCCAGAGGCATAATTGGGCCATTTTTTTTCGAAAATCAGCAAGGAGTGGCCGTTACAGTCAATGACGATCGTTATCGGGCCATGTTGAACGAATTTTTGTTCACAAAAATTGAAGAGAAAGATATTGGCAACATTTGGTTTCAACAAGACGGCGCTACGTACCACACACCCGAAGCTACACTCGATGTTTTGCGCCCTGTTTTTGAAGATCGCATTATCAGCCGCAGAGCTGATGTCTTTTGGCCACCTCGGAGCTGCGATTTGACACCGTTGAACTATTATTTGTGGGGTGCCGTAAAAGATAAGTGTTACGCCGACAAGCCAGAGACAATTGACGCTTTAAAGGACAATATTCGTGAAGCCATTGGTGAAATCCAGCTGCACACAATCGATAGTGTGCTTAAAAATTGGACCGATCGTGTAGGCTACTGCATGGCCAGCCGAGGCAGCCATTTGAATGAAATTATTTTCCATTATTAACCGGAAGGATAAAACTAATTATCTGTCGAATCAGACATGAGCTAAGTGTTATCATTCACGAAATAAGCACTAGTTGAAAAAAAGCGTTATATGGCGGACCCTTTATATAAATGAATGAAAAAAAAAATGAATGAAAAGTATGGTGAGTAGCTGTGGTACTCCTTTTTTATAATGCTTTCGTCGTAGATGGGCTTTTGTAATATATTTATGACCTCATTCATCATTGTTTTTTCAATTGAAATCCTAAAGATTTTAAGTATTCCTTATTAGCCTCAGTCAATAATTCGCAACGTTTTCTTTTTTCTGCTCTTTTGTCTATTACCCATTTTGTTGTTTGGTGATTGGTGAAGGAGTGATTGGTGTACTAGATATTATGTTGTTTTTATCAAAAATAATGGCTGTTCGTTTTTTATCATAATCATTATTCATCTGGTTTTAAATGAAGCCGGAGATTTATTGTTTCTTCACGAAAATTTACCAGATTGCGGTCTTGGTCAACAATTTTAACAGTAATAGATGTTATTTGTCTGGTGGTTACAGGAAAATAGATAACATTTTTGGGAATTTCATCTAATTTATACCCAGGACTACCGGTTAATGAAAACTCATGAAGTGTATGGGCCGGTGCCCTATTAATATAAAATCCGCTAACGATATTACATTCGATACGTATTAAGTTGATTTTCATTATATTTATAGGTAAATCAGATTCATGCATCTCAAGTGACTTTAATTTTCGTCTACTGAATCCCAATAATGAACTAATACTTCGATCACGATCAAAATTAATATCATCACTACAGTACATTCCATTTTTTAATGTATTATAATTTGCGTCAATAAAAAGTTCACTAGTAGCGTTAATTTCCTCATATTTTTTGCGTATGAATTTAGACATATCCACGAATTCATAGGACCCTACTGGAAGTTCTATGACATTGTTATTCATATGGAACAGATTATTGCCCAAATCAACGTTGGGTATTGAACTGAATGCGTGGAAATCAACAAGACCGCAAACTTAACTCCTTTCCAAATTAATTGGTGGAAAGTAATTAGCAGTTAGCATTGATGATGTACCGTTTAGAGTCAATGTTATTGACATCTTAAAGGATAGTATTAAAGTGAAAATAAAAATATCTAAGCTATGTATATTTAAATTTATTAATAATTAAATTACAATTACAATTACACCCCATTGCGTAGGGTGTGTGTGTGTGTGTATGTGGGTAGGTCGGTGCCGGTTTGTGGTAGAGTGTGACTCATAATATATCATTTTTTTCGATCCAAGAGTTGTGTTCATTTGAAAATCCTAACCATTTTACCAAGACTCTATTCCCTCTGGTTTTGAGAATTTTCTCCACAAGGTAACTGTTTGGAAAACTTGTTTTCATCAGCTCACATTCATAGAATCCTCCTTTGATTATTTTGCCTTCATAGTCCTCTAAAATATATGTAATCGGAGAAGTGATTTTAACTTTTTTAATTTTAAATATTTCTGTTGTCCAGTTTAGGGTGTAACCTTTACTAAAAGTATGTTTATATTTACTGATTCGCACTCTTTCACCAACACTTAACTTTGGTTAAGTAAATACTTTCAATTTATTATAGACAGTGCTTAATATATGATCTTCACTGGAAGAATTTACACTAGACGGAGAAATTTTAATAGTTCTGTGTTTTGAATTATTATATTTTTTAACCAAGTCCTTGCAAATATTAATCCATTTATATGATCCATAGTAACTAAATTTTTCAAAGTTCTGTTGAAACGTTCAACTATTGATGCTTTTAAGACGCTGTATAATGAGTAATGATTAATATGACATCTTTTCATTAGGTTTTGAAAGTTTTTATTGAAAAATTCTTTTCCAACATCAGTTTGCAAATTGATTGGTGATCGACCTAAAACAAATATGCTTTTCATAGCTTTGGTGACGTCAACAGCATTTTTGGTTTTCAGAGGAATAACTCAAGCAAATTTCGAAAAAGTGTCTATGACTGTTAGAAGGAATCGATAACCTTTGTTGTAAGATGAACATTTTCCCATTTCAACTAAATCTGCTTGCCAAAGATCATCTATTCCTTTCGTTATTACTCGTCGTCGTTTAAAATTTCTACGAGCCTGCCTATGAAGCTCATTAACTATTGTTATTTTTTCATTGTTAATTTTTTGTTTAAAAGTATTGTCGGCTTGTTTTGTCTACTTGATTAAACAGATAATTTTGAATTCTCACAATATTTTTCCCAATATCTGTGATATTTTCTTTCAGGCTTTCGATTTTTGTATTAAAAATGTGCATTTCCTTATCAAGAGCTTCTTGGTTACAAAGGGTATTCTTGACAATCGCATTTTCTTTTTAAATTTTCAGTGCAAAATGACTTATATCCTCTCTAACGAATCTTCTTGAAACTGCATTACTGTCTTCCGTCGGTTAACCTAGATTCTTTAAACGATTGTTATGGAGGCTTATGTTCTTATCGCGATCTATTAAATCCCAACACTTTTTTTAATTTATTTTCATTTTGAAAATTACTATGGGGAGAGTGACCAAACTTGTCAACACTCATTTTGTAAATGGATCAAATGATAATTGATTTATACTATTATATTACTTTCCCTTAGTTCTTCAATGATGGAGACAATTTCGTTATTATGATTTGTATGACCTGCTGATTGAGAAGAATTAAGCAGTCTTAATTTGTCAACTAACTCATTTGGATCATCCCAATATATATAGTTAGGCTTTTGTTTATTAACTTGCATTAATCGACCGACTTTATGAATTTTAGGTGTACTGCTATCAAGAAATAATTTTTTTATTATTTGCTTATACTTGAATGTTTTAGTTCCCTTAATTTGTTCATTTTCACCATGTCTACGTTTATGTGCGCTTGTTTTAATAAGCATTTCCTTGTAAATTTTCAAGTCATTGGTTGTATGATTTTTAGGTGTCTTGTAAAATATTAATTTATAGAGCCCAGGTGTAAGAGTCCAGCTTTTATCACCAATCACAATCTCATTTGATTCAAGTTTAATTGTACTATTATCAAACTTCCTTTTACAGATGGGGGTTTTATATGGTCCGTATAATAAATCTAATTGATTGGTTTCAGTTTCAGATCTGTTAATTCCCTGAACGTATTGCCATCATTTCCGTCATCCTGTAAGAAGAAATTATCAGCCTTGTTCGATCCATCATCATCATTACCTGATATTTCTGCAGGGGAGGATTTCCTTTTTATAGGAGTACTTGTTTTAATTTCAAAATTAGTTTCAGTTGTTTTGTCATCATCAGTATTTCCTGTTGCCTTTTGAACTAATTTCTTAAGAGGTACAGTTAATGGTTTAAAAGTGTCTTCCAGAAGGCGTTCTGCATCTGTTTCCTGCATCTTGATACTTTTAAACTTTTTCCTTAATATATTTCTAGTCGTTACAACATCTTTCAATAGTTTCTCATTCATTTTTTTCATCTACTTGTAAGGATAGCTTTTCATCAGAATAGGTTTTATCAGATCAGCTTTATCAGATCAGCTCTTATCAGATCAGTTCTTATCAGATCAGTTCTTATCAGATCAGCTTTTATCACAGCAGCTGTTATCAGATCAGTTCTTATCAGATCAGTTTTTAACAGATCTGCTTTTACAGTTCGGCTTTTATCAGATCTACTTCTTTATCAAAGCAGATTTGTTGTTGTTACAGCTTGAAAATCGATGCTATACTAAGTAAAAAAAGCTGGTAAAACTGATTGTTTATAGCTGTATAAAAACATCAAATCCCCTTCTGTATCGACCTTTATCAATAGGAAAGTCTTTGCAAATAACAACAAATCCATAACTAACCTTCCAGCATGTGTCACAAAGATTGCTGAATTTTTCAAAAGTCATATCCATTCCAACATGATCCTTATACTCGTAAATATGCTTTATATTCATTTCGTCTAGCTTAAACATAACAATCATATTTGCATTATCCCGTATCAAATGTTTAGGAATGCGCGTATATGTTTGACATAAATAAAAACAATCGATATTTTTATGACGACCCATACAAAAGTAACACCTTATATTGTCCTGCTCACACGCGACATCATCGAATATAATAATAGAGTCAGTTTTGATAAGACCTGTTCGCTTGCGGAAAACGTGTAAAGCCCCATACCTTTTATAGGTTTTATTAACTGTATTTAGATTGTTGCAATGATTTGGAATATAAATAAATGTTTTTAAATTTAATTCCATTCGGGCTCTCTATCAAACTAACCATAACATTTGTTTTTCCACAATTTAACGGTCCAACAATTAAGGCTCTTATTGAATTTGGTAAAAGTGAACTATGCCTTAGTTTCGACAAATTATTTTTCAGAAAATATAAGTTTCGAACACATATATCTTAATGTTGTTTAATGAAACGCATCTTAACTATTAAATTATTAACTTTAAAAACATTTACTTTTATAAACCTATTTCAGTTTAAGACCGTACGTTCAACAACACCCTATAAAATGGTGATATCTTACAAGAACAAGTACAGTCACAATCGAAACATAGTCGGAAGAGGTCTCATAAATAATTTAATAAATTCCCTGCCTTTTGAACTTCATCTACCTGGGTACCAATTTTGTGGACCTAGCACTAAACTTGAGAAACCTTTAGAGAGAGGCGATAAAGGAATCAATCCATTGGATGCTGCTTGTCGAGAACATGATATTGCCTATTCTCTATCAAATGATATAAGCAAAAGACATAAAGCCGATCAAATATTGGCTAAAAAAGCTTGGTCTCGAGTTAAATCTAGAGATAGTGACTTTTCTGAGCGCAAAGATGCATGGTTAGTAACAAACGCTATGAAGACCAAAGTAAAATTCGGATTGGGTAACAAAACAGATGACTCTGGTAAGAGAACTATGAAGGTGTCAAACAAAAGTAACCTCTTCAAGCAGGCTGTAAGGAATGCGAAAACATCACTCTATGAAAAGTATCTTGAAAATATTGAAAATGCAATACAAATTGCGCGAAAAGCAGTAAATAATGTATTTAGACGAAAAAAAATCAGCTGTAAATATTCCACGTATCATACCGATACCCAAGACTGGTGGTATTCTTCCCCTTATTCCAATAATTACGGCCCTTGGAGCTCTTGGAACCATGGCAGCTGGTGGAAGCTCTATCGTTAAAACAATTAATCAAGCAAAAGCTGCTCAAAAACAATTAGAGGAAGCCAAACGTCATAATCAAACAATGGAATCCATTGCAATGGGAAAAGGTCTATTCCTTAAACAACATAAAAAAGGATACGGCCTTTTTTACAGCTCGCAGCCTAAAAACTACCAAGGCACTCACGGATGTTGATTTGAAGAAATATTTACTACATTTTAGAGGAGTCTTTATGCTAGATAATCTTCCAAAAAATTCTCTACAACTAGAATGTGGTATCGTTAATCTGGATGATTCCTCGGGACCTAGAACACACTGGGTAGCATATAGGAAGAACAAAAACCATAAGGAATATTTCGATAGTTTTGGAAATCTACAACCACCTAAAGAAATCATCAAATATTTGGGGGAAAACATACAATATAACTATACTCGTGAACAAATATATGATACATATAACTGTGGTCACTTGTGTCTTAAATTTCTTTATGGTTCCATAAAATAATCAAAAATAAAACAAACATTCACAAAAACAAAATATTTTTTATTTAAATTTTTATATTTTACATCTGATGTAGAATCTGAATTTGGTTTAATTTCTCGGTATTTGAATGGATTTTTAAAAACGGTTTACTGCAGTTTTTTTTGTCAATGATTCTTTCATCTCAGGTTTTGGTTTCTGATCTTCCATAGTGATGATGTTCACGTTCGAATGCTGCGATGAGACTGTTTCGATCTTCAAATAATCAAAATTCAATTTCTTCTATGTCTATCATTTCATCCCATTCTTAGTATGTACAAAGTGTGTTAGTGCATGTTCTGACATGCTCTCTGATGACTAATATTTATGTAATTATCATTTCATAACTCTGCTTGTATGGTTTGACATTAATCATTTCAACGTCCGTTCGATAATCTAAGTCTTTCGTAGTAAACATTTCAATTTCACCATTACTCATAATTCTTTCGGTTTCATATTCACGGTATTCGATGCAGCTTATGTCCAATGTACGATTTTTATAATTACTATCATATGTACATACATACATCGGATAGTTACTTCTAGATTTTCATATCCCAACTTAAAGTGTCTGTACAATTTTTGTTCGCTTTCAATTATTCCAGCAATATCCTTTTCCTTTCTGATTAAATCTTGCCTGAATGCTTCTCAACGGTAAAATATTTTTTCTCATCATTTTGCGATATTGGTAATGGTGTTGTTTGCGGCAGCTGCGATTCAACAAGTTTCATTAATTGAAAAGATAAATTAATTATTAAAGTTTCATTATTGAGTAACAGCAAGGTACTCAGGCTGCCTTTATTATCACGAACAGCAGACAGATTTATTGGTATTGGGCTAGCTTGCAATAATTTAATTAATTTTAATTTAATTTAATTTAGTGGGGGCTAACACCCCCATTTATTTCGCTTATTACAAGCTTAAAGCAACTTAAAAACTAGGACCTAAGAACTAGCAAGAGTTAGGGGTTAGGAAGTAAGGGAATGGTGGAGGAGATCAAATTTAAGACGAGAAGTGCTCAGGTTAAAATCAAAAAGGGGGAGGTTTGAGTTGACCTTACGTAGCATGCGGGAGATTGGTTCGTTAGAGCCATAAGAGGTGCGGTGGGTTGGGATATAGAAGAGACGAGGACAGCGTAAATTGCGAGGGTTAGTGTTGAAGGAAATAGAATTGTAAAGGGAAGCGCAGTCCACAGAACCGGAGAGTAGTCGATGAATGAAGAGAATGTCAGTAACGTCTCTGCGTTTTTCTAGGGTATTCAGGTTAAGAAGTTTGAAGCGGTTGCGATAGGGAGGTAAGATAAATGGGTCACTCCAGGGTAGTCCACGAAGAGCAAACCGAAGAAAACGACGTTGAGTGTTCTCGATTCGGGATATATGAATTCGCTGAAAGGGGGACCATACTTGGCTGGTATATTCAAGGAGGGCCCGGACAAGGGTAATGTAAAGTGACTTTGTCACATAGGGGTTGCAAAATTCTTTAGACCAACGTTTGATAAAACCGAGCGATGAGTTGGCTTTAAGGATTATCTCATCAATATGCCAACGGAAGTTTATCTCTCTATTGTACGAGTATAAAATTCCAAGGTCGCGAAGGGATTGAATCTGGGGTACAGGTTGGTCATGCAGAAAATAAAGTCGAGAAGAGAATTGATTGCACTTACGAGACAAAGTCATAGATTGGCATTTGGGGACATTAAGCTCAAAGCAATTTTTTAGACGCCAAGTAGAAAACCTATCGAGGTCTTCTTGAAGGAGAATAGAGTCTTGGGATAAAGAAATGGTTTTGGAGAACTTAGTGTCATCGGCGTAAATGGATACGGAGCAGTGTTTGATAATCTTCTCAAGATCGTTTATAGTTAAAATAAAAAAGAGGGGACCTAGATGGCTGCCTTGTGGGACACCAGAAGTGGCTAAAAACGGGGTTAAGAAGGCTGACCTAAAGCGAACGCTATAGTAACGGTTCTCTAGATAAGAGGATATCCATTTTAACAATATGGGGTCAAGGCAGAGGGAAGACAATTTGAAAAGGATCAGTTGATGTGATATTTTATCGAAGGCCTTAGCGAAATCTGTAGCAATAACATCAATTTCGTTGTCATTTTCTAGGGCTGAAAGAGCAAAGGATACGAATTCAACTAAGTTTGTAGTAGTTGATCTACCTTTTAGAAATCCGTGCTGACTGGGTGATATAAGGGACTTGCACTGAAAGCTTAGAACTTCATATAAAAAACTTTCGAACATTTTAGGTATGTGAGAAAGCTTAGTAATGGCACGGTAGTTGGTTACATCATTCTTTGATCCCTTTTTGTGAACCGGGGTTATGAAAGAGGTCTTCCAAACTTGTCGGAATTCTCCTTGTGACAGATGAAAGAGGGAGGAAAGTGGGTGCGAAATATTGGAGGCGCACTTTTTGAGAAATATTGCTGGGAGCCCATCTGGACCAGATACAAATTCATCATTGAGATTTTGTAACTTTTCTTCGATAAGGGTGGGATCAAAAGGTTGAGAGAGAGAGGGACCAATGGAGAAATTGGGAAGGTACTTGAAATAGATGGAGTCGGGTACAAAGAGGTTGCCTGCAAATTACTGTTTAAAAAAGTTTGCAAAATAGTTGGCAATAATATGTGGGTCGGTCGATGATATATTATTGAACGAGAGAGAGGGGGGATAACCGGCTGATTTTCTTTTATAGTTGATGAATTGATAAAATGTCTTAGGATCGTTGATAAGGTTGGTCTGCACTGTGTCGAGAAAGCGCTGATAGAGGCAGTTATAGAGCTGGGTGAATTGCAGGTAAGTTCCAAGTAGTTAGAGTAGTCATAATAAGAAATGGTGCAAAGAAAAACTGGCCATAATTTGTTTCTTCTGTTTCGTAAAGAGCGAAGTCTTCTGTTGTACCATGGAGGGGAAATAGATGAAGTTTTATGCCGTGAAAAGGGGACATAGAGAGAAATGGAATTAGATATTTCACTTTAGAAAATAGAGATAGCATCAGATAAGAATAGGTTGGTAAAATCAAAATAACATTTGCTAAAATATGTATTGATTTTTCGAAAATTAGCTTTAAGGAAGTTGTAAGAAGAGATGGTAGTTGAAGAAGTGGGCTGGGATGGAGAGTTATAGAAAAATGAGAGAAGAAGAGAGGGGTGAAAGTTGTCGACAGTTGATAGGATAAAGGGACACAACGTTACTGTGGAGTTAATGGGATCACTAGTGAAAATAAGGTCTTGTTGCCTACCTATAGAATTAGGGACCTCACTAACTTGGCACAGGCTTGAGTCAGTTATGCTATCAATGAAAAGGCATTGCTTGGATGAACTGGCGTTTGACGCGGTAAAAAGTTAGTGATTATCCGATGGAATCCACTTTAGCAGGGGCAGATTAAAGTCACCAAAGATAAGGATGTCGTCGATGGAATCACTTAGGTCAATTAGTTGGTCAATTACTTTAATAGCAGGGATGTAGGATTCAATAGGTTGAGCTGGGAGAATATAGCAACACATAACGTACAGGGACCTGTTGGGAAGTGTTATTTTAATTGAAACAAAGTCAAGTTTGACAGAAGAAGAGATAGCGATGAGAGAAGAGTTGAGGTTATTGTGAATGGCAAGTAGGACACCTCTACATGGAGAATCAACTTTAGGGATGGCAGGATCATTAAACATAGGGAGAGAGTGATCGTCATCTCGGAAAACATTACAAGAAAATGGAAATAGCTCCTGGCTCTTTAAGTCGGGGGTCAGACTGGTTTCTGTAAGAGCATAGACGTCGAAAGAGAGACCGTGTGGTTTAGACAAGACAGCACGAGTTTTAGAGCGCAAGCCTCTTACATTTTGGTAGTAAAATGTAAGAGGTAGTTTGTTGCGTGGAGGAGTAGGGGAGTGTAGATGAGATGCAGGCGAAGAAGACAAGTTAGGAACGAAAAAATTTGTCGTGGTCAGCTCGGCTGCGCTGAAGGTGGGAAACTCTTCTAGAGTGTACATAGTTGCGGACAGCAGCGAGGTCATCAGCAACCTTTTGAGCAGGTGTTTCGAAGATTTCGTGATACCTGTTGTAAAGCTTTCTGAGACTAGTTATATCGGTACGAAGGCCTTCCTGTTGGATGGAGACCATGACACAAAGCAAACAGAGTCGGATTTGTCGTAAAGATATGTGAGAAAGAGACGTATATTTTCGTATATCTTCTTATAAATTAGCCTAGAGAGAGCGTAACGGCATTCTGTGGTGTTTATATTCTTTTCGGTCAATTTAACGTTAGGCGGCGAAATGGGATCAAAAATAGGGACTGGGGCCCTTGAAACCGAACGAGAAGGCGAGCTAGAAGCGGGATTTAATATATGCGAGCTGATAAAGTTTGGGTATTTGGCTCCTGTTGTAAGGTCGAAATTGGGAAAACATTTGTTGTTATCCGTGGGAGGGGGTGTGGGCGGTTGAGCAGTGATGGTATCAGGGGCAGGGGTTAAATTGTATAAAACGCGTTGGGGCTTTAATGGAAGAGAGGTAGTTGGTGCTTTTGTGGAGATACGTGAACCCCTCAATCTGTTGTTTAGGGATATATTGATGAGAGGTTGCTTCGTTTTTTCTCTACGTTTTTGATGGTTGGTTGATGCGTCCATTTGGAGACCCGCAACTTTCCTAGCTTGAGGTTGGTGTTGGAAGAGTTAACAAATAACCATTTGTATTTAGTCGGTATATTAATTTTGGAGTTCCGTTTGTTTTTGTGGTGAGATGTTGGGAATATTGTGCATTGGTTGATGGTGATGCCATACTTCTTTTTGAAGAATTTGGAAATCCAAGCAACATCTGCATAATTTGGAGCACCTTTGATGAGTAAGGTGGTGAACATCTGATTCGTTGTGCGGATTCGGTCTAGCCTGCCTTGCCACTCTGAAGGTGTCCACGTCGTGTTAAATTGCGTAACAAGTCTCCGTGGGGCGGCGACAGGAGGGGTTGGCGTTGGAGCAATTATATCACCATGCGATTTTTGAATCAAAGGGCTGGGGCGAGGTGGTGGTGAAGGTTGAGTTGTCGACACTGGATCTGGCAATGATTCAGCTTCAGTTTGTAACAATTCAGCAAATATTGAAGTATTGTAAATACCTGTTGTGCGGTGGGGGATGGGTTGGAAGACCATCAATTTTGTGGCATACTGTTCCAATGAGGTGTTCCAAATCATTCAACATTGTACTATTCGTGGTGAGTTCATCATTAAGCTCACTTGTAACACGAGACTTTTGCTCTCGCAGGGATCGTAGGAGAGGGCAACGTACGAACTCTCATCCAATAAAACGCCGCTTTGTTGGATTCTCTGCCGCGAATTGTGCTGTTTGAAAACCGCAGCAATACGCTGAACCGGCAACCCAACAAAGGTAGTTGTAAAAAAAATAGGGATAAAGAAAACCCACTTTTTACAAAATTTAATATTCTATATTTGCTTAAAGTTTTATATTTATTCAGTATAAAATTAAATAGTATATTTAGTCCAAAAATTTGTTCAGATTTACTGTAGACGGTAGAAAAAAGACCTGACCGTCGTACTGAAATCAGCTCAAGTGTGATGTTTTTCGAAGTGAAGAGGTGAGCTTTTTCGAGAAAAGCTTTTTTTGTGTTAAAGCTCTCTGGCTGTTTATTATTTAAGGGTTGCCAATACAATAGGAAATATATATACTCGTATTATATTACAAATATTTTTACAAATATTTTTACAGTTCATTATTGATAAATAAAGATAAATTTTTCATTTTATAATAAAATTCGTTACAATTAGGTTAAGGGTTACAATATTCTTTTTATAACAAAATTTTATGAAGTTATGTTGTGGTACACACTGATTTTATCGAATATGATATCAAGCATTGACCCGTAAAGATTTGAGAGTTGGTGATTGTTTGTTGCAGGTTCGAGATGGAGATTGGATTTGGATGATTGGAGAATACGGAGAGAGTTGATGGAATTACATGTTTTTTTGTTTGATTCCATCATTGCGGTTCCGATTGATGTAAATTTACTTAAGAATGTATCAATGTGGCGCTTGTATGTTTCTTCATTCCTGGATCTTGCACTTTCTAGCTCTATTAAACGCGCAACTTGTTTTTCAATGCTATGACCAAAGTCTTCCGCACATCTTACACTTTGTTCAAAGATTGATAGTTTGTCCGTTATCAGTCTGACGAGTGAGTTATGGTTGGATTCATTTTGAGTCACTGAGGCACTTGATTGCAAGGAGCACATGTGAGAGAGAAATACTGATACACTCATCACAAAAGAACAGTAGATTTTCGGAGATCTCTTTAACGAAGACCGTGTTTCTTTTATTTAGGCCAACACAAATAGCATGGAATATTTTGCCGCAGATCCCCTTGCAGGCAACGAAGTCAGCATTATTGTCATTAATGGAGCAATTGGTTAATCCACAAGAAGACATGACGAAGACCAGGAAAACAAAAAACAAATTGCGGAGAAAAAAAATTCAAAATGCACGAAACGCACTGTCGCGAAATGAACAGACTAGTAGGTCAACAATAGAAAAAAACAAAAGGGCGAGTCAGCGATAACAATTATTGGGTAAGAAGTTAGGTTATTAGATTGGGTTAAAGCGAAATAGGAAATTCAAAAATTATGGAGTAAAGTAAGAGGGCTACTGAACACAGCAACGGTTTTAACAACAAACCTAATAAAAGGCAGGTTAACAACAAAAGAAACTTGTACATTTTTTTTTTTTGTTATTTGTTCTCTTTAGGAGCTATACACAGTAGGAATAATAAAATGATACTGGAATAACTTTCTTGAAATCAATGCTTTTATCTTAATCTGTTATATGATGACATTAGTTTCTTTGTTCGCATTATTACACCATGTAACATAAAACATCCACAAGTGTCCGATCCAGCTTCACATGTATCTGATGACCAGCAACATGTTGAATAGTGATAGATGACCATTTTTCGATTTAATAAGTGAAGCATATTTATATCGGCACAATATTGAGTTGCACTTCAAAATCTCACCATAATGATTATCTATCAAATTATCTATTAAAAATACTGACAAATTTATGTTCTCCATTTTTCAACGAATAATAACTAGTATGCATTAGTTTTATTATCAAATCTTAGATTTTAGTTCAAGTTCATCTATTGGTTTTATATCCTCTTCATCAATATTTCTTAAGTCATCAAAATCGACAAATATGCATGCAAGACCTACTTGAATCTACTCACGTTATTGCACCACCCACTACTCCAGTTCTAAGATGTTCACCTGCATTAAATGAATATTGTATTGATGGCACAAATTGCGGTACGGCCTCGCCTCTACGCATGTTTAGCAATAAGCTTTTATATCAATATTTATATCATCATCAACCGTTAAATAAACTGATAAATTTTCATCAATCACATCTACCCTTACAATCCTAAAATATTTCCACGATGAATGGCATATGCAATATTTGTCACCAGATTTAATTTTCTGAATCCAAAACATTTAATTGTCATATTTTCTTTTTAGCACAAAATGCCTTTTTTTATGAATACACATGCACGTAGAATACCTTTTTTATTTTTCTACAATACACGATGAGCAGCAACCACAATTCTTAAAACAAATTTTGATTATCCTCAACCAAAGCATTTGTTATTACTAATATATTTCTCATTAAATACAATCACTTTTACAGGTCAGTTTTCTGTAAACAGATAAACGGTTGTAGATAAAATATTCAGAACAATGACTCGAAATACACATTCCAATAAAACAGTACAAAAACCATAATACGAAAACCAGCCCAGTCAGTCTTTTCAGTCTTAAATGCATTTTATTTACTTAATCATTAACTCTTACATACTAACAAAAAATGGTTAAATGCTAGCTTAAAATTACTTAACAATCTTAAACTAACTTACTGGCCCCACACAGGCGCTCTAAGCTACTATAAATTCTTATAACTATGTCTTTCGAATTTATTTACATTTTACTCGCACTTAGAACTATTTATTTTGAATACTTTAGGCTAAGAAAAAATATTTGTTAAGAAAAATTTAGCATATGGATATAAGTTTTTATTTTTTATAAAAACTTAATATCTCACTTAAAATAAACCTTAGCCTACCTAACCTATATACACAATACACACATACGCACACATAGACATTATACACTATTATATACATATATTAGTACATACCTTTGTATATACCAATAAATGTATATATTTCTTAAATGCTAACCTAAACCTATGCAAACTGGCCATCGCTATTCACAGAGAAAACAGATTGGTCAACTCTGCCTCATTAGTGAGGCTGGTCCGTAATTGACGGAAACGACGACGAAATATCTTCCCCATCATTCAACCAGCAGAAATGCTGGTGCGACATCCCTCTTATCGCGATTCCCCACCGCCCTACTGAACCTGAGGCGGTCCACACTGCCGTGTGCGACGTCTCTGTTGTAGTTGAGTCGCCTGTCCCCAGCTGTACGAGCGACATGGAAGATTAACGGCACCGCTGATCTATCCTGGATCAACCCTAACTGATCTAGGTAGAGGAGTGCTTCCGGTGGAACGAAGCCGTCAGAGCGCACACTCTCGTGGTAAAGGTAATTGGGGTAGTAAGACTCAGATATCAGGTTATTCGTCGAGGTCATTGCTCTTGCAATGTGCCTTCGAGTCAGCTTAATTACGAAGTTGTCCACTCGTATTAGGTTCGCCCTGCTGTAAAGGACCTCATTAGGATAAAATTTCTTGTACTCCGACTCTGGTGTTCTATACAAGTGAAGACAAGCCCTAAGACAAGCCCTCTCAAACACCCGAATCTTTTCCATTAAGCTTGCTCGTACATTGAACCACACGGGACAACCAAATATCAGCATGGGCCTGATAAGGGCCATGTAGCAGATTACCTTTACCCTTTACCTCGCGAGGTGGCTGCTATAAAACAGTCTCTTTGTAAGGGCAAAAGCACCTTTAGCTCTGGCCAGAGCAGCATCTACATTTTTGCCAAAATACAGAAACTGATCTGGCCAGATTAGAAGGTATCTGACTACATTTCGACAGGCAAGAGATTGTCCGTGTTGTCCAATGATAGAGAACTTTCGCCAAGTTTTTCTGGTATCCCTAGAGGCTCCAGACAACGGCGTCCTAAAGAGAACGGTTTCCGACTTCTGAAAGTTGATTTTCAACTTCCAGTCATCGCAAAATCGTCTTATCTTATCGAAGTCACCTTGCAAGAGAGTATTAATGACCTCGATTTTTGGACCTGTTCTGTACGCTATCAAATCGTCTGCGTACGCAATAGTATGGGGAAGTGAACCAATCAAGTCGCTTGTAAAAATGTTGAATAGGATCGGCGAATGGTGAAGACCATTTTTAATTTGAAATATTCCAACAGAAGTCACATCACCATTCTTCACGATGAACTGTCTGTTGGTTAGCATATTATAAAGAATGTACAAGAGTGGTTTACTGATCCCCAGCCTAGTCAGCTTATAGAAAAGACCCTCTAACCATACGGTGTTGAAGACCTTCTCCAAGTCAACAAGGCAGGCACCAGTGCATTGTTTTTTGCCTTTATTCCATTGGATATCGGACACCAGTTTAGACGCGGCATGTGAGATATCATGTCCCGCCTTAAAACCGAATTGATTATCCGGAACTATATGTTTGTCCTCAACCCACCTAGACAGAGCTCTATTAATTACTTTTTCAAAAACCTTACTGATATTCGGAAGGAGACTTATCGACCGGAGATTCGCCGGATTGGATATATCCTTTACCTTTTTGCTGATAGGTTGAACCATTGCCGTTTTCCAATGCGCTGGATAATGTGCATTATTCATTGCATCATTAAACAGGGTTGTGTAGATATCCACCGCTTCTAGAGGAAGATGTCGAAGCACGATGTTCGGAATACCATCGGTCCCCACTGATTTCTTAACTCTGATTGTATCGAAGATCTCATGTAGTTCTTCCTTCGAAATGAACGGGGGTAGGTCACCCTCTCTGGGAATGATGTTATTTGCCATATTTTCGTCGCTAACCCGGGTGAAACTAGAACCCTCGGATCGCCAGTTACCTATTTCATTTCGAATGCAGAAGTCGCGCATCAAGACGCGATTGTCCAGGTCATAATTAGGGCCAATGATGTCAATGGGCTTGTATACTTCCTGGAAAGTCGCCCCTATGGTCTCAATCTTCTCCTGCGGATCCTCGATCACAAAGAAGTCGATCAATACCTGCTATTGTGAGTAACCGTTCGTTTTCTGTTGTCCGGGCTATTTTAAGACACTGAAGGTCGTTTTGATTTTTTCTCCGAAATAGTTTATTTATTTGCGGAAACATATTCGGGTTGCTGGTGTTTACAACCCGAACCTTGGTGTTCCAATACAAACTTACAGAAATTCTATAATTTTCGTAATCGACGATTTTCAGTGTCCTAATTTACGGGTCTTGTCGGTCAGTTAACTGTCGGTACAAGTTTTTAAGTCTCGTCAGAACTCTACTTTTCTGTCGGTGCAGTGCGTCAATAGTAGGATTGCGGAACAGGTCTTCGTTAGTTGTACGTCGATACCGCGGTATTGTAGTGTCCATAGTTTGTTTAATTGTCTCGTCCATTTGCTTCAGGTAATTGTCGATTTCTTCGTTTGACAAATTCCTATAGGACGGTGGGTGGAGCGTGTTTGAGGAGAGTGGTCTTGTCAAGGTTGCGGAGAAGCGTGTACATCGAGTCTTACTGTAGTTGTAAGAATATCTTTGGACAAACTCCTCCAATTCCGCAATTTCGTTGGGAACGGTTATTGCTGTACTGAGACCGCAATGGTCACTGTCGTACACAAAAGTGCGTAGACAGTTTATAGTTTGTTGGTTTGTGCATGTCAGGTGTATTCGTATGTCGAACAGCATCAGATCCAAATAGGACCCGTGTCTAGGAAACGACGGACTATCCGTAGCCTTAAGTTCGAGTCGATATATTATACTGTGCTGACCCCACCAATTGAATAGTAGGTTCCCTCTAGTATTTGGAGTATTATTTCCCCAATCACTATGTTTGGCGTTGAAATCTCCGCCGGTAATAAAGTAGTTCTGCTCCAATTCCAGTCTTAGGAATCGAAAAAGTGTCTCGAGCTCTGAGATGAATAAAGTGGATTGAGTAGCCTTAGGTGCATAAACAGACACCATGTATAACCGTATACACGAGTATACACGACTGTATACTCTTTTAAAACGTATACCTTTTCGTACGAAAATCGCAACGCCTACTCCCTGAATGGAGTTGGGTCGGTTTCTCCGTACTATTTTATATCTTTTGTGCCTCATTTTATGTCTCTTGGTAAGCTTTGTTTCGCTAACCAAGAGCACATCAGGGGCTTGGTCTTTAAGCAACTTAAATAGTGTGGCTCTTCGTTCGAGCCTAATCAGTGAATTAATATTCACTGCA
>CASBSA010000213.1:0-43021 GCA_949129095.1 Volucella bombylans
AATACGATCTGTCGCCAGTTGTCTCCAGTGCCGCACTCCAAATATTAAGATCCCCTTCCAATTTCGTACACCATCTTAAGTGGAATCGTCCACACTTGTACCGCACTTCGGGGTTAGAGAGCATTGAAAGCTGTCTTTATTTAGGAAGAACCCAAGAAGTTATTTTTTTTTAATTATGAAGCAATTTGTTAAAAAGTGCTACTTCAGACTAGGACATAACAGTACGAGTGCATTCACAGCTCTAGTTCCACCAAATCTAGGATAATCATAACTAGTTTGAACATCAGCTTTGACGGTGGTCCAAAAAAGAGCTTAGCGCCATTCCACATATTTAGCCCTAACATATTTCCTTTAAGTTAGTCTTAAGGATGAAACATAAACTTGTTCAAATTTTGGTCCTCTTTCGTCGGCAACCACTATTTAACCTGACTTCCTGTATTTTCCGTGTCGCTTATTAAAACTTTCGCGACTTGAAAAGCCACTCACACAAATACAAAAACATACAACTAAACAATGACAGCACAAAGGATAAAATTAATTGCATTTAGCTATGCCAAAGCAAACAATTTGTTGAACCACTTTCATCGGTTGAAACTCCTTCAATGGGGGTTTGTGCATCGACATCCTGTCAGTAGTTTGCAACCAAGAACCAAACAAAAGTACTCACTGCTGCTCACTCAGCAAACTTTAATGCAAATCAGTTAACTGTTGCATACAATACTCGTATGAAGGACAGAATGCTGTGTTCAAACACTCACGCTGCACGTCTACATTGGATTCTTCGTGTCCCATGTCCTTTTCTCAGCCAACGACTACGATAAAGACAACGGCAACAGTAGCGTTGGTAAATCCTTTCACACGCCCGCCCCGGAGAATAAAGTGCACTTGACAAAGATAAGCACAATCGAGAGAAGCGAATTAAAACAAACCAAGCAATGGAGACCCAGCGAGGACATCAACACGGCTATCAGCCAGGATGCTAGTCAGGATGAAAGTTACACAAAAAATGAATAATTTAAGTAATTTGATTGCACATTTTATGGAGCAGAATTTTCCCGCGGACCACACAGGAAAAGACACACAGGGAGAGGAGCTTTATTCAATGTGTCAACGAATGGATCGTCGACTAGCCAGGAAGATGAAACCAAGAGGGACACGTATTCGCACGGCGTAAAGAGACAACTGATGCTGAAGTTGCAAGTGCAGATATTCTGAGACAATACTGGTACGAGACTTTGTATTCTGGTCATGATGCATTGGCGAAATTTTAATTACTTTGTTGGAGAATGTCATTTAGGCGGCGTCTTCTGATGTTGATGCTGGGACAGTTTTTAGTTGGTAATTACGACAATCATGGATGTAATTCTAATGTGATTGACAGCTGTGCGCTTAAATTAATGGCGACGTGAATGCTGAAATGAATTCAATAGGAGTGCAACTGACATCATCGAACGTCAATGAGACGAGAATCGATTAATCGATATTTGTGAAGGATTCGTGGTACCTGATCCTACATTTCTTAAATAACCACTGTCAAGCAGATAAATGTTGTATTTATTCAAAACTCCTGTACAATGATTCAGAGAATCTTCTTGCAAGCATATAACCAATACCGGTGTGGAGTTTCGTCAGTTATATAATCGGGCGCGTCCCCAGGTGGCAGATAGAAAGCACTTATGCGTGTGTCTGCAGACAACGTGCACACTCTCAGATTTGGTGCAAATTACAGACACCACCCGCAGTGTTCCTCTAAAAAAAATCCAATATGGAAAGTAAGAAAAGATGGGAAGATACGGTGCAGGATCTACAGTACCGGCGGCAGAGAGTCAGCAAGTAGGCTCAAGGTCGTCGAGCTACAATGACTACAATAGAAGCGAGAATAATTGTGATATTTCAGCTGCTATATCATTAGTAAACTTGGATGCTGTAGACAGTAATGTTACAAGGAAAGCTTTTATGGACGGGGATGCGGTTTAGGAAGACCTCCCATCCTCCGCGTTCGCCAAGATAAAATATTCAGTCGCATTCGGAATTGACGTCATGTATAAGAACCAATGAGATAAAACCAGCTACTCGTATGTGCACCACTATTGTACCACTCATAGCTAAAATCGACTTCTTATTGATTTCTACAGGGATAAGCACAACGTCCAATTTAATTCGACGATTAAAACAATCAGAGACAGCAGGACACATCGAGCTAAACAATAAGTCAAGCAGCTAACGCCGAAATCAAAGTCGAAACCAAATTAAGAAACAAAGTCGGCGCAGGCATGGGTGAAGGTAGACAGACAAAATCGACTAACGTGTACTAGAAAGCCACTGCGCTCGGATGCAATTATAATTAAGAAGACCGAAGTTCGAAGCTTTGAAAAGTAAAGGCAAATCCTACATTTCAAGACGCGTAATGATGAATGTGAGACGAATGTGGAAAATTGACATGAAATTAAAGAAGCGCTACGATGGAATGGCAGTTTTGGTCCATTATACAGGAGGTCTCGCTAGAACGCAAAAATATTGACGAAATGACGCCAAAGGAGGAGATCTGCATCGCCTTGAGTTATCAACTGAACTTTGAACTCAAAACCGCGACTCACCCCGAACTGAACACCATCTAAGTAAGTAAGTTAGTGTAATGCTAGAATTTGCTAGAATTAGAGCGGTCTGCACGTAATATTCACTATTTGTGTGTAATGTGGATGAGGTTTTTTGAGTTTTGTGTAAAATGGGAGAGAAATTCACATTATGACAATTCACACGTATTCGCACGTATAGAGCCGATAAGTGGAAAGCGGGTTTTGGATTTCCAATACCAGGAAAGTTTGCCATTTATTGTAAATATATTAGTTCATTAATGGCCGCCACCACCGAAGGCACAAACTAGATTCTTGAATATTCTCATTTCAAAAAACTGAGGCTTATTGTTATTATTGGAGCCGGTACAATGATGACAGGTGACATAAAGGCGACAAAGACGATCACGCCACTGAAACAATACATGGGAGAGCAATGATCCTCTCAGGGAACGCTTACCGAATATTTCGACTTAGCGCTCGTATTTATGCCTATAAGTCGCATTCTCCCAATGACATGCATCCAGTTATGCTACAAGAAGCTAAAGATCAGCTGCTCGAACCTTTGAAGAGATTTTCACTGCTAGCCTCGCAAAGGCATACATACCAAAGTCGTGGCGAACAGTGAGAGTAGGCTTTATATAGGGTTTTCCAATAAGGACTTGACAAGTTTTTTTTAAATAAAACGCAAACCATTTGACATATTAGTTTAGTTTAGTTTTTTTTTAGTTTAGTTTAGTTTATTTTCATTTCATTCTAACTTAAAACTACTGTACAATTTCTTACAGAATATATCGGAAAATAGTAGTGATCACTCTGTAACTTAAAAGTTAGTATGGAGTGACACTGCGATTTAATTAACAATAAAATATAAGTTTGATGTGGGGGAGACATCGGTTTTACAAAATTAATTTTCTGGGACTTCATAAAAAAAAAAGGAAACAAAGAAAATCCATATAAAAATTCAAGGAAAAAACGGAAAGAGCAAATTACTATTTGGAAATTGTTTTCACAGTTGCAAAAGGATTACAAAATTGTATTAATAAACTGACAATTAAACTTAAACATTGACTTGTGCTGATGATTAAGATAGCAGATCACTTTAAAATAACGATTCCAGGACTTCATAATTCATAGTGAATAACCAGTCTTTAACCTTTTTTAGGAATGAATTAAAATTTAAATCTGTTCGAACAGAAAATGGTAAATTGTTAAACATTAAAGGGGCTATAACGGAGTAGAAGTGAGAAAAATGGGTTTTGTACGCGATTGGAACATTAACAAGGTGCATAGTATTTATACGAAGACTATAAAAATCTGTAGTTCTACTAGGAATATTACCGCTTTGCTTAAAGAATTCTTTTAGAACTTTGAAAACGTAAAGGTGTCTCATTGGTAGAATATGCAGGTTTTTAAATAAAGGCCAGCTCTGAGTAAGTCGATTTTTGTTACAGATAATCCTAATTAAATGTTTCTGAGCTATTAGCAATGGACTGAAGGAGTTATTATAAGAACCTCCCCAACTTGAGATACCATACTGCAACTTAGAGTGAGCTA
Source organism: Volucella bombylans (assembly GCA_949129095.1). NCBI lineage: Eukaryota > Metazoa > Arthropoda > Insecta > Diptera > Syrphidae > Volucella > Volucella bombylans. Next base: position 4,131 of record CASBSA010000213.1, read on the forward strand.
GGCCGTAATAGATTGACGTTAGTACTTTTTTTGAACAATATTTTTTGATGAGATACATTTTGCGCGTTATAAGGAACATATGCGATTTCAGAGTATGAATATGATCTTTCCAATTCAAGTTATGGTCAATTAATACTCCAAGGTACTTATAGTGATGCACTGATTCAATGCTAAAACAATTATTAGAACAAGGTGAACTAATATTATAATTACTTTTTCCACAACTATGAACAGGTAAACAGAATTTATTACAATCATAAGCATGAAAGCATAAATTAAAATCATTTAAAACATTATTTGATATTTTGAAAGACATAAGTTTTGTCTTCTCGCTAATAATCAGCTTATGTTCCGCAAACCAAAGTCTCAATATTTCTAGATCTTCCGAGATCTTTGCAATATTTTCGTATCTTGTATCAATTTGGTATGTAAAGGCTATGTCATCTGCAAATGCAGTAGATACTCCATTTAGATTTAGTGCGAAGAGAGAGTTAATGTATATCAAAAAGAGCACAGGACCAAGAACTGAACCCTGTGGTACACCATTTTTTAAGATACGAGAGTCACTAAAGCTCCCGTTTACATTTACTTTTTGATTCCTACCTTTTAGATAAGAAGTAAACCATTTGTGGATTTTTCCTCTAAAACCAGCATTGTATAATTTTTTTAGAAGCAGGTCATGGTCAACCATGTCAAACGCTTTTGTCATGTCGACAAAGAGAGCCATGGTGGATTTGTTGCAGTTAATGCCTTCATACAATTGGCTACACACTCTGAGGATAGCATCTTCGGTTGACATTCCTCTTCTAAAACCAAATTGATTACTACTAAAAAAATTATTTCTGTTTAAAAAAGACAATATGCGAGATTTCATAAGTTTTTCAAAAATCTTAGAAAACGTTGGAAGTAGGGAAAAAGGTCTGTAGTTCGACATATTACTTTTATTACCTTTTTTAAAAAGTGGAATAACTTCAGCGCCTTTTAGGTGCTGAGGGAAACAACTATTTTGAACACTAAAATTAAACAAGTAACATAAAACATCCACCACATAGAAGCACATTTTCTTCAACAATACGCTTGATATACCATCGGTAGTACAAGACTTTTTGTTTTTTAACGAAAATATTGCCTTACAGATTTCACTTGAAGAAAATGATTGGAAGACAAAACTGTTTGGTTGTGTGTTTTCTGTGAGTTTTATAGAACAATTGCAGTCCCTTGAAATCTCTACAGATGGTTTCAGTTTTTCTGAAATTTCGGTAAAGTACTCATTGAGCTTATTGGAAATGATGTCTAAGTCCGTGAAGCTTTTACCATCTATCTCCAAGCTATTAATGCCTATTTGTGGTCTACTTTTCCCCAAAATGCTATCAACTACCTTCCATTCATCTCTTACATTTCCTCTGGCACGTTCAAACGAATCTGAATAAAACTTGTTACGTGTTTCTTCAATATTTTTGTGCACGGATTTGCATAGAGAATCATAGTATTTTTTGAGTTTTTTATTATGTGGATGACTTCTGCACTTTTTTGCAAGTTTGTTCTTTCGTTGTATCTGCCGCAAGAGATTGTGTGTCATCCACGGCTTTAAAAATGTATTTCTGCTCGAGATGAGAGGGGAATAAATAGTACAATTTTTGATGTGATTTTTTAAAATTTCAATAAAGAGATCGAAAGCAATTGATGGGTTAGGTTCATCATAGACTGGTTCCCAAAATTCATATTGTAGACAGTCTTTTAAAAGAACATAGTCTATGCAATATTTCTTTTTTACAGATGAGTTACAACAATTTAGTGCATTGGTACTGGAATCAACATAAAGTGTAATCATACAATGATCTGTTAATTTCAGATCATACACAACACCATTAAACATATTCTTATTGTTTTTTTGAGTACGCATAAATATATGATCAATGCAGGATTTAGTCGAGTCGGTTACACGGGTAGGCTCATTTATAAAACTCTTTAGACCATTTGACGCCATAAGAAACAGATAATTTTCAGTATCCCTATCAGATTCATTTAAAATGTCAATATTGATATCACCAATTACAATTAAGTTCTTCTCTTTGCAATAACTCAGAACATCACTTAATTCATCAATGAAGATACATTTCGAAACTGTATGCAGTCTGTAAACACACAACATTGCATAACACTCACTCATGAAATCAAAAGACAATTTTATTACATCAGCACTAAGAAAATTAAGCTTTAGACAATCGCATACATAACCATCCTTCACATAAACTGCAACACCTCCAGCCGAGTATGTTTCATTACAATTTCCGAAATGTGCATACCCCGGTATGTTATACAAATCTAATTCTTCCTCATAGAGCCAAATCTCACTCAAAACAATAACAACAGGTAATTTCACTAACGACTCAAGATGTGCTAGCAGAGCTGAAAAATTTTTTCTAGTACTACGAATGTTTTGATGTAAACAAATAATGTCAACAGATTTAAGAGAATTGACTGGGTATTCACATGTATTTTGGACTAAGCACGAAACAGAATTAAGAGAAATATTCATAAATTATTTAAATCTTCAGCACAAGTAATTCTTACTAAAATATCCCCCTCCTTCTTCCGCATATAAACTTTCCCATTTTTAGTCCATACATATTGATACCCTTTTTCTGCCTTCAGCGACAATGCAGCATTAAGGAGTTGACGTGTCCGGTAGGTTAAACATTCGTTTAAATACATCTTCTCCGGTCTCTCATGTGTGTTACTGTTTCCGTTGAGTAGTGTTGTTGTCAGCTGTTCTTTTTTTCCTCTCTTTGCTTTCATAATTTTCTCCTTGCACTGGCGAGAAACAAATTTGACAACGAGAACATTTTTCTTTGTTTGATTACTGGCATTGCTAGTGTTTTGTGAGTTTTTTTGCCGTTTTGTTATGCGTTTTGTGTAACAAAGATCAATGTCCTCTTTCGATACATCGACAAGTAGACCATCGCGGAAAATCTTCATAGCCAGATCAATGCTAGAAGTGTCGCCGCAGTTTGGTGGAATGTTATAGATCTCCACTGTATTTCCGATGAGTTCCTGTTCTAGATAATCTACCTTTTTCTCGAGTTGCCGAATTTTGAGCTCGCATTCATCATTTTTCCTCTGCAGTTCCTCAATCTTCACTCTTTGGATCTGCTTTAGTTCTTGAATTTCCGCGTAAATTAATTCCAGTGTAACATTAGATTTCGGTGGAGCGACAGGTGTTTGGTTAACAGGTGTTATGTTGTCAACCCTTTTGTGGAGATGTTGATTTTGATTCATCTGACTAGAGACGCATGCTGGTGCTTCCCCGGATAGCGATTCGCGTCGTTTATTTGTAATACATACTTTGCACTGCCAGAGTTTGTTTGCTTTCTTCATAAACTCGATGTCGGCAGGCATGACGTTTACGCAGGCTGCGTGGGAAAAGCTATTGCAGTCTCGACACACCACCTTTAATTGACTACGCTCCACTTTATTTCCACACGTTTTACACGACATTTTAGTGTGAACAGTGTAATGAATAGTACAAAAAAATAAATTTTATTTTAATATTGTTACCGACGCGTGTATGCCCCACAACACACCACAAGCAACTTTATTATCGGCTTGAAGTACAATCAAAACATTTATGAATGGAACTCGACTTCGTTCATATGGCCACCGCGGGCACGTTTGCAGCTGTCGATTCGTTGGACCCAATTTTCAACGACTCGGCCACACATTTCGGCCGAAACGGGCGCTATTTCGCGTTCAATGTTGGCGCTGAGCTGTTCCAACGTCGTCGGCGTGCTGGCATAAACCTTAACGTAGCCCCACAGAAAATAGTCAAGCAGCGTTAAATCGCACGAATCGACTGGCCCATTTCTTGAGATAACATGATCACCATCCTTACTCTTCAATAAATCGATTGTAGCGTGTGCTGTGTGGCTTGTGGCATCATCCTGTTGAAACCACATGTCGTCCAAGTCCATGTCTTCCAATTCGGGCCAAAAATAATCGGTGATCACCAAACAGTTATTTTTTGTGGATGAAGTGGTGATTCATGAAGCACATGTAGATTTTCACCCGACCAATAATGCATATTTTGCTTATTGACGAACCCATTGAGCCAAAAATGAATTTCGTCACTGAAGATGATTTTCCGATGAAATTCATCATCTTGGCGCATCTTCTCCAGAACCCAATCGGAGAACGTACGTCGCTTCAAATGGTCCATCGGCTTCAATTCTTGAGTCAGCTTGATCTTGTATGGGTGTAAACCAAGATCCTTACCCAAAATACGCCATAATGTGGTCTGAGCGATGCCCAATCCTTGAGAACGCCGTGGAATTGACTGATTTGGATCGTTTGCTACGGACGCATGTACGGCAGCGATATTTTCGACACTTTGACCAACCCGTTGTCTCACTGACATGGCAACATCACACAATATGTAGACTCAAATTTTTGCACTAAACTTGTTATTGCCTGTGTACTAGGGCGAGAATTACGACCGAAAATTGGAGTTAACGCTCTTAAAGTTGCAGTCACCGACTCCGAATTTCGGTAGAAAATTTTTACAATTTGCAGACGTTGCTCGTTCGCGTACTTTACCATGATGAAAATCTTGAGTTTACTGAATAAATTGACAGTGACAGTTTGATGATTAGTGAAAGAGAGCGTTCACAAATTAAATTCAAAGTTGTCAAGTCCCTATTGGAAAACCCTTTATAATTCTGACTTCCTTTACATTAAATCTCTCTTGGGGAATGCATTGTCTGTCTCTTGCGTTTCTGACAAAATTGAAGACGCCTTCCAGAAGAAGCAATATCACCTGAGCATTAATATCGAAATTGAGGGTACTTTCGGTAACGCAACATTTGTCGGCATGTGTAGCTAGCTCAGACAACACGGCGAAGATGAATCACAGTTTCATCACCATTTGCAAGTGTCATATAGCATGCAGTAGGTGCCGGTAGTGATTCACGTAACAGAAAACCACTTGTATCATTGCTCTGCATGGTAAACCAGTTATGAATGTAAAATTAGCGTACTAAGCAAATAGAACTATGAATGAATGTGTCATTACTCGTATTTGCAAACATTTGGAGTTGACTATCGAAGTACAAATTCCTCGGTTGTTAGAAATAAAATCAATCTTAGCCTAACTTGGGTCTTTGATTCACCTTATTACGGCAATCTTGCCAAACTTCGCTTAGTACATCGGACAGATTTTACACAATACTCTGAGCAAGATCCTGCTTGTGGATGGATGGATGTCCGAAAGGCGGTATCCTGCGTCTGGTCGGGTCTCGGGTCTTCTTCAAGATCTACAGCAGACTGAAAATTTGGTCGATGGTGGATTTACCAGGTATGAAACCGCACCGATAGTTGTTGGCAATCAGTTTAAGATATTCACATAATACAAGGATATTGTTGGCGCATTTCAGCGCCCTCCTTTCCATAGAACCGGACTGATGATTCTCAGATTCCATTCATCAGGCTTGCCTTCCTCTGATGAAGTTGTAGATGCGTATGTTTGAGTTGGTGCATGCTAATAACCAGACCATTTTCTCCAGCCTTAAAGAGCTCAGTTGCTCTTCTGTTCATATTAGTCAGGTGCATGCATGTTGACACGGCCTTCCATCCGGATTGAATTGTATTTCCAAGCAGGTGATGTTTTGCCGAATCAGTTATCCGGATTAATTCTGGATCGCATGTACTCGTAGATATCAGTTAGTTGTTCTCGAGTTTTTAGTAGGAAAGATGACCGACTTATATGTAGGTCTGATGTCGTTTGGGACAACCTGAGAAAATTTTCCGGTTTTGAAGACGAAATCTACATTAACTTCCCTCCATGACTAGGGAATGTGGGTCATTTCTATGCAGCTCCTCATGATATTCACTAGCGATGGCAGGGTGATATACGAATATGAGGATCTTTGTAGCTAGGCAGATATTATACCGTCCGGCCCAGCAGTTTTGTATTGTTTGAAGCTATGCAGCACCCAGAGCAGCTTGTCTCTTATAATCCGACTGTGAATTTTAGTTGGCCCTATTGTGGTTGCTGCAGGCCGTGAATAAGGTGCTACCTGGAAAGTGGGTGTCCAGTAGCAGGTTGAGTGATTCACCACTTGGGATTCTTCGGTTTTTTTTAAACAGCTAGGAATCATAGGATTTTTCATATTTTGTCACAGAATTACTTCCAGGATTGTTGGTTTGCCTTTCTCAGTTCTTTTTTATATATTTTGAGGGATGCCTCATATGAGGCCTAGTGTCTCACCTTTCTGTGCTTTTCCTTGGTTGGAAAGTTGTCTGCAAGCATTTCTAAGTAGCTCCAGTGCTGATGTCCACCAGTGCGACTTTTTCTTGCCTCTAAGTTAATTCCTTGAGTTTTATGTCAAGCAATATTCATCTGTATTTTGTCCAATCAGTTTTCCGATAATTCCGGTATGCTGATTGGCCTTTGGGAGCATCATACAGGCTGAATTTGATGTATCTGTGATCTGAAAATGAGTGTTCAGGTGATACGGTCCAGTTCGTCAGCATTTAAGTGATGATATCGGAGACAACAGTGTTATCTAGTACTGCCTGTTGGTTTCTTGTTATCAAAGTGGGCTTATTGCCAATGTCGCAAACAATGAAGTTACTTACAATATAATCAAAAAGTGACTTACCTCTATCGTAGATGTCGGTACTGCCCAAATAACGTGCGATGGGCATTAGCATCGCACCCGGTGAGCCTTCCAACTTTCAGTACCTCCCCTTCTAGGTTGTCACCATTGATAGTGCCCACAAAATCGTCGCCAAAATATTCCGGTGTCGGCTAGTAGGTGTCTTTGGTAGTCTCCAGTCTAGCAACTGTTATGTCGGGGTCGGGTTAAGAAGTAAGAATACATGAAGGCTACGTTTCACTAATATACAATTTCGAATCTTACCTTTGTCTCTTGTATAGACACCTAACCACGCCTTCTACGATCCATGACTCCTGGATTATGAAGACGTCTTCTTCGTTTCTGGAAGGACTCAGAATAATTTCAGCCAAGGCCTTTTTGGAGTGATGGAGTTTATCCTGGAGAAACCTTAGCATTATTGCTACAATCTACCAGAGGAGCCTGCTATTCAAGTCCTCCGATTCTTAACCAAGACCTTATCTTCATCATCTGATCGTAAAGGAATCTCTTTTTAATTTGTCGTCAGTTTCCATTTCTGGCAGAATGTCACAGGAGAAGACCGACGACCTAGTTGTCCCCTCGGATAGATTGGAGTCACCGATATAAATTTCGGAAATGGATCTGATTCTGAATTTGCTAATTCAGTTAAAGGAAGAGGATGTGGCTTATCAGCAACCAGCTCATCATTTTTATAAACCCTTAGGTGTATAGACTGGAAGCCGAACCGAATCACGTCTTTAGTTTGCCCTAAAGGGTTAAAGGATTCGTTATTGATCACAATAATTAACGCTCATCTATAAGAGCCTCTTAGTTCTTCCGGTTTCGCGAATTTCCAGACATCAGCCGGAAAGGTCGGATTGCTGAGCCTAGAGGGTTCGGCTAGGATCCAGGTGCACGGGCTTAATGCACGTTTCTTAATGCACCTATGACTTGGTATCGTAAGTTTGACGTGGTATCAGCCAGCGTCGCTTGTGATGGGAGGTGGTCCAGGGTTTTTCCTCATGATAGACAAGAACTTGCCGAAATCTTCAGTTCGATCAACTGCCACCATTCAGGTGTTTTCAATCCATCGGTATGGTTTTTGTCTATTACTGCTACCGTTATTGCATCTTTTAAGACTTCAGTTAAAGACTTCAGAGATGTGATATTGCAAGGCCCAGGAGTTGTTGTGGTGTTTTTTATTTTGGGACTTTTGGAAACCGGCACGGTTTTCTCCAACGATCTCTGTCACCCGGAGGAGTCCTTTAGGGTTTTGGGAGCAGTGGGTAATCCGTCTTTAAAGATAATGGATCCGAAGGTTTTGATAATGCGTAAAGCATTTTGGCGTCTGATATAGAGAGCCTTGGATGGGGCTTGCCGATACGGCTGTATCCCTGATTTCTCCTTTGAGGGAGGAATTTTTGTAACAGCAGCATGGTCGTGACCTGCCGAAAATTTTCTGCTGCTAGGGGTAATTAATTGATTGATTGAGGCTCGAGTCAACCCCGTACAGTTTATTGAATGCTTAGTACCAACATATAACTTTAAAACTAAACTTAAAACTAACTTAAAAACTATGAGAATGGCAAGGGTTCATGGAGGGAATTACGAAGACAGCCGTAATCGGTTAGGTGAAAATTGATATGGAAGAGGGATGCAGACCCTAGGCTACGTGGATTGGTATTAATCGATATCATTTGGAGCAGGGTAGGGCAGTCAATGTAACCAGTGAAAATGCGGGATTCTTTGAAATGAAATCTACATTATTGAGTGCCAATATAAATATTAGAGAGCCGAGGAGACTTCCTTGAGGTACACTAGATGTAGCTACAATGGGATCAGAAACAGAAGATCTAAAAAGAACATTATATCGACGATGTAAGATTTTATCCACAAGATGAACCCAGGTTGGAAGCCAAGAGCTTCAAGCTTGAGAGCGATTATTTCGTGCGAAATTTTATCGAAGGCTTTGCTAAAATAGGTAGCAATTACATCGATTTTGTTACCATTTTCCATTAGAATTAGTAATTGTTGATCTTCCTTTTAGAAAACCGTTTCGATAAGGAGGGAAGATAGGTTTGCAGTGAAAGAACATGAGGTCGTTAAACAAATAGTTTGGGTACATAAGAGAGTTTAGCGATGGGACAGTAATTAGAGATCTCATTTTTGGGACCTTTTCTTTCCAAAATGGAGGAAAAAATAGTTTGCGTCATAGAGAACTGAAAGAGAGTGGAGAGAGGTTTAGCTAAGATGTTTGCACATGAAAACAAGGGCAGACAACCCGTCCAGAGTACTGGTCTTTGAGTAGGATTATTTTCTTTACTGCATGTTCGATATTAATATCAACAGATGTAAGTGAAATTTTTGCAGAGCTCCTCATGTAGGAAAAATAGCAGATATCACGTTCTCCAACATGCGTAGCAAACGATCGGTTACAGAATTTAGGGAATAAGTTTGATATATCTTCAGGGTTGTTTGAGGATCGTTTGAGAAACTTAGAGTAATTAAGGGAATTTCGTTTGGTATTTCTAAAGTGAGTAAAGCGTTTAGGATTAAAGATAAGTTCAGATTGCATTCGGCTTAAGTAATCGTGACCGTGACAGAGTGATCCACAGAGCTGAGAAAAAAGGGTATGAGCTTGCTTGTAAACGAAGAAGTCAGCGGTAGAATGAGATCTGAGATACGTGCGCCCTAGCCAAGGGTTTTTGTTTAAAGAGTTTGAAAATGTTGGTGTAGAAAAGTTCAATAGCATTATCTATGAAAATATTGAAGCCATTTGAGTACCAAGGAATTACAATAGTTCAATTTTCAGAAATCAGCCCTATAAAAATTTAAATGGTGAGAATGCTGCGACTGAATTATTCAATTTTTTTTACTGTAAGCCAATGTAAGGGTTGTTGAAGGTGGGTGGTAGCTATCGAGTTTAAATAAAAAATATTTGCTCTCTGTAACAAAAGAATTATCAACATCGGACGAGAAAACAAGATCAAGTTGCCTGCCAAAATTGTTCATAATGCCACTTTGTCGAAAAAAGGCTGAGTCAGAGAGGCAATCGATAAAAAAGATTTCTTCATCTGAAGTAGGGCTGGTGGCAAGAAAATAAGTTTCATCATCAGAACGTACCCATTGAAGGCGAGGAAAGTTGAAATCCCCAAAGACTATTACCATACCTCATTGGTGCATAATATCTGGTATGGAGTCAATAGTGTAAGTTTTATAATATAATAAAATTAAAATATTCCGTATACTAAGTTTTTAAACATGTTTTCTTAGTTTAAGCTGTAGTTAAGTCACTGTAGAATAAGAATAAAATCCGTCATAAACGTCGAAAGACATAGTATTTAAGTATTATGTATAACTTAGAGTGCCTGCATAGGGCCAGTAAGTTAGTTTAAGATAAATTTAAGTTATTTAAGCTAATTTTTAAGCGTTTTTTTGTCTAGCATGTAAGAGTAAATTAAGTAATATAAATAAAAATGCATATAAACTGTAACTGTAACTGGAGTCAATAGTGTCTACATCAACCTGGTAACTGTCAGTTCAGTTTAAATGCATTTTTATTTTTTCAACTTAAATTACTCTTAAATGCTAAACAAAAAAATGCTTAAAAATTAGCTTAAATAACTTACAAATAATCTTATTCTAACTTACTGGCCCCATGCGGGCACTCTAAGTTAAACCTAACACTTAAACTATGTCTTTCGACGAATCTTCCAGTCTAATTTTATTTTATTTTTACATTTATTAATACTAAAACTAAGAAAATAAATTTTAATCAAAAAAACTTAGTATCTGGACTTTTTTTAAATTTTTTATAAAACTTAAAACTAAAAGCCTACAATCCACCTAAAAATAAATCTTAACCTACTTAACCTACTTACACCTAATGCATACATAAATACATATATATACATACATAATATATATATACATAATATATAAATATAAGTATGTATATATATTTTTTTCTTTTTTTTATATTTTTTTTTCTTAAAATCTAACTTAAACCTACCTAAAATGTAAGCCGGCCAGGGCTAAAAACAAAAAAAAACAAAAAAAAAAAAAGGCTGGCCCACCTTGCTTCACATGAAGCTAACTATCACTGGAGGAGTTCGACGACGAAGCATCCTCCCCTTCAAAAAGCCACCAAAATTGTTGGTGCTGCTGAGCAACATCCCTCCTGTCGCGACTCCCTACCGCCCTACTGAACCGGAGACGCTCCGCACTGCCGTGTGCGACGTCTCTATCGTAGTTGAGTCGCCTGTCCGCAACTGTTCGAGCGACGTGGAAGATAAGCGGCACCGCCAATCTGTCCTAGATCAGACCTTTGCTATCTAAATAGAGGAACGCTTCTGGAGGAATAAAGCCGTCAAAGCGAACTCTCTCGTGATACATATAATTGGGGTAGTAAGCCCCGGAGATCACGTTGTTTGATGAGGCCATTGCTCTTGCAACGTGCCTTCGAGTCAACTTAATGACGAAATTGTCCACTCTTATTAGGTTCGCTCTATTGTATAAGACCTCATTACGATAGAATTTTATGTACTCAGACTCTGGTGTTCTGTATAAGCGAAGACAAGTCCTAAGACAAGCCCTCTCAAACTCCCGAATCTTTTCCAATAAGCTTGCTCTCACGTTGAACCACACGGGACATCCAAATACAAGCATGGGCCTGATAAGGGCCATGTAGCAGATTACCTTCACCCTCGCATCGAGTTGGCTGTTATAAAACAGTCTCTTTGTAAGGGCAAAAGCACCTTTGGCTCTGGCCAGAGTAACATCTATATGTTTGTTAAAATACAGAAATTGATCTAGCCAGATCCCAAGGTATCTGACTACATTTCGACAAGCAAGTGGCTGCCCTTGCTGTCCCACGATCGAGAACTTTCGCCAATTCTTTCTGGTATCCCTAGAGGCCCCAGACAAAGGCGTCCTAAACAGAATGGTTTCCGACTTCTGAAAGTTGATTTTCAACTTCCAGTCATCGCAATATCGCTTAATTTTGTCGAAGTCACGCTGCAAAAGCATATTAATGACCTCAATCTTTGGATCTGATCTGTACGCGATTATGTCGTCTGCGTACGCTATGGCATGGTGAAGTGAACCCATCAGATCACTCGTGTAAATGTTGAATAGGATCGGCGAATTTACCGCACCCTGTTGCAGACCGTTTTTAATGTTAAATGTTCCAGCAGAAGTCGCATCGCCATTCTTCACGATGAACTGTCTACTGGAGAGCAAATCAAAAAGAATATACAGCAGTGGTTTACTAATTCCCAATCTGTCCAGCTTGAAAAAGAGTCCCTCTAACCATACGGTATCGAAGGCCTTCTCCAAGTCAATCAGGCAGGCACCAGTGCACTGGTTCTTGGCTTTGTTCCATTGGATATCAGAAACCAGTTTCGACGCAGCATGAATGATATCATGCCCCGCCTTGAAACCGAATTGATTATCCGGAACTATATGTTTGTCCTCAACCCACTTAGTCAAGACTCTATTGATCACCTTCTCGAACACCTTACTGATGTTTGGAAGAAGACTGATCGAGCGGAGATTCGCCGGATTGGAAGTGTCTTTATCCCTTTTAGGGATGGGATGTACCACCGCAGTTTTCCAATGCGCTGGATAATGTGCATTATTCATTGCATTATTAAACAGGATGGTATAAATGTCCACCGCTTCTAGAGGGAGATGTCGAAGCACAATGTTCGGTATTCCATCGGTTCCCGCTGATTTCTTACTTCTAAGCGATTCGAAGATCGTTTGGAGCTCTTCCTTCGAAATGAACGGGGGTAGTACCCTATCGTTGGTGATGGCATTATTTGCCATATTTTCGTCACTGAACTGGGTGAAACCCGAGCTCTCGAATCGCCAATTCACAATTTCAATTCGAAGGTAGAAATTGTGCAAAAGGACTCGATTATCCAGATCGTGGTTCGGGCCAATGATAGCATTTGCCTTGTACACTTCCTGGAAAGTCGCTCCTATAGCCTCTACCTGCTCCTGCGGATCCTCGATCACAAAGAAGTTGTCATCATCAACAGCCTCATTTGGATCTATGCCCGCTGCTACCAGTATTTGTTCGTTGTTCGTCGTTTGGGCGATTTTAAGACATGGAAGGTCGTTCTGATTATTTCTCCGAAATATTTTATTTATTTGCGGGAACATATTCGGGTTGCTGTGTTTACAGCCCGAATTTTATTGTTCCAATACAAACTTACAGCTGCTCTGTAATTTTCCTTTATTAATGTTTGGAGGTTTTTAATCGACGACTTCAGTGTCATGATCTCCGGGTTATGTCTGTCAGTAAACTGTCTGTACAAGGTTTTTAGTCTTGACAGCAGTCTACTTTTATGTCGGTGCAGTGCGTCAATAGTTGCGTTGCGGAATATGTCTTCTTCGTCAGTGTGTTGGTACCGAGGTATCGTTTTGTCCATTGTTCGTTTAATTGTCTCGTCCATTAGTTTTAGATATCTGTCAATCTCCTCGTTTGACAGATTTCTGTTGGACGGTGGGTAGAGCGAATTCGAGGAGAGTGCTCTAGTCAGTGTTCTGGTGAAGTGTGTCCAACGCACCCTACTATAATTGTAGGAATGCCTTTGAACAAACTCATCCAATCCCGCAATTTCGTTGGGAACAGTTATTTCGGTGCTGAGACCGCAATGGTCACTGTCATACACGAAAGTGCGTAGACAGTTTGTAGTTTGTTGGTTAGTACATGTCAGTTGTATTCGTGAGTCGAACAGCAGAAGATCCAAATAGGACCCGTGTCTGGGAAACGACGGACTATCTGTCGCCTTAAGCCCGAGTCGATACATCACACTGTGCTGACCCCACCAATTGAATAGTAGGTTCCCTCTAGTAATTGGTGTATTAGTTCCCCAATCACTATGTTTGGCGTTGAAATCTCCGCCGATAATAAAATAGTTGTCTTCCAATTCCAGCCTCAGAAATTGAAAAAGTGTCTCGAGCTCTGAGATAAATAAGTTGGATTGAGTAGCCTTAGGTGCATAGACAGACACCATGTATAACCGCTTTCCTCTACGGAGGGGGATATACACGATGCATGCTTCCAGCACCTGGAACCTACGTACTATACGACTGTATACTCTTTTAAAACATATACCTTTTCGTACGAAAATCGCAACGTCTCCTCCCTGAATGGAGTTGGGTCGGTTTCTCCGTACTATTTTGTATCTTCTGTGCCTCATTTTGTGTCCTTTGGTAAGCTTAGTTTCGCTAACCAAAAGCACATCAGGGGCTTGGTCTTCAAGCAACTTAAATAGTGCGGCTCGTCGTTCGAGCCTAATCAGTGAATTCACATTCACAGCAAGGACCTTAAGAGTTTGCTCCGCCACGTACGTACCCATTACGGCAAAAGGTGCGTTAAGCCAGGCAGCAGCGCGTATACTTGATCCACCCGCGCGGTCTGTTCAGTTAAATGACGTTGTAGCTGAGCCATCTGCCCTTGGATAGAGAGCAAGATAGCTAGCATGTCAGATACTGGTTCAGGTGCTCTGGGCGCTGGGGCCTGAGAAGCAACCTTCGCTTGCTGTACCGTATTTCCCCTACCTGCCGCCATTTGGGCGTAGGTAATATGGGGAGTAACGGCTGGTGTTTGCAAATGCACGGGTGGACGTTTCACTTCTACTTTCTGCTGCCGGGCCAGATTTATTCTTTTGATGTACTGGAATTTGGGACAACCCCGATAATTTGCGGTGTGTCCCGAGTTCCTACACAAAGCACAAGAGAGTTGGCTTTTTTCAGATGTTCCGCCCTTACTCAGGGCGCATTCCTCAGACTTGTGGTTCTTTCCGCACTTCACGCATCGAGGCTGCATTTCGCAGTTCGACGCGGCGTGCCCGAACCTCTGGCAGCGAACACATTGTAAAATGTTTTCGCTCCTCTTTAATTTCTCCCAATGTACAACCTGGCAGTCTAGGACTTTAATACTCGTCGTCGAATCCCTCAATAAACTTTTAATTTTATGGTAGCGCTCCACTGTGTTACAATGGATCGCATGCCTATCTACACTTAATCTTTTTATAAAAAAATTACAGCCTATGGCCGACTTACACAGTTCTATGGTGTCTTTTAATTCCAATTTGTAAGTATTAATTGGAGGTACTTTGTGTCTGTTGATTTTCTGCTGTTGTTGTTGTTTCTGGTGTTGCTGCTGTTGTTGTTGCTGGTTTTGTTGCTGCTGATGCTGCTGCTGCTGTTTTTGGGACTTGTACTGTTGATGCTGTTGTTGTTGTTGTTGCGCTTGTGATTTTTATTGCTGCATATTTTGCCTTTGTTTTGTCTGCACTTGTTTTTGCTTTGGCACTTGTGCTGGTTTTTGTTGTTGTAGCGGATTCTGTTCGCTATTTGTGGGCTGTTGCTGAGAGCTCAGGAGTTGTTGTTGCTCCATCTGCCTTCTCGCCACTTGCTTGGCTTTAATGCCAAGCACCTGTTGTTGCAGCTCTTTAATGGTGTTGTTAATTGCATGGAGTTCTTCTTCTTCATCATCAGACTCCGTGGCCGCTAGGGATCGGAAAGCATTCTCACCCCCCCCCCCCCATCAGACATGTATAGATATTGTTCATTGTCTGATTCAGCTGCCGCTTTTGTTGTCGTTGTCGGCGCCGCTTCCCTTCCTTTACCAGACAACTTTTCAGTAGCTGTCAGGGTGGGGTGCTTTAGAGGATTTGGATTTGGAGGTGTCTTATGCCTCCTCCTTCGCTTTCTTGTCACATTTTCTGGTGACAACTTCCCATCTGTTGGTCCCGCTATTGGAATAGCGGGCCGTTTATTGTCTCTCATTTCAATTTACTAATTGTCTAATTGTCTTTTTGATTAAATTTTAAAAAAAAAAAAGAAAAAAAATCGATGACACACTTTTACGGGAACCGAACGTACGACCCCTGTTTTATCAGTCGGCCACCACTATAGACGCGCCACTGAACCAATTGGCAAAATTGTTTCTAAATTGTTTTTTATATATTTTTTTTTTTCTTATTCACTCACTTGAAAAGCCGAATCACATCTAATCTGTACGGAGGTTTATGAACGACCAACCTGGTAACTGTATACTGGTTGGGATGGGTGAATGCAGAAGCTCATTATGAAAAGATTGCACTTGGTGACTGTAATTTTTGCACAAAATAGTATTCTAATGGCCCCGAATGAGAGGTATTGTAAGCGATAGGATGGCTTGCCACTCCTTGAAGGTTTGGATTTTGGCTCATTGCGTTTGCCTTTAGAAGACAGTGCACCCTGATATGCCACAGTTTTACCCCTGTTCGAGAATAGAATGTAGCAGCCTTTCCCGTACTAGGTGCAGTCACCGTTCCTTCCCCGGTATTTAAAGAGTACCAGTCTCGGGTTTTTTTTTTAGAAATAGTTTATCCATTGATACCGGTATGAGTAGCGGATGGTCCATCTGCTCAGAGATCCGCTGTATACAGATAAGGCTAGCTAATCCGCAGGTCGCCGGCAGGATCAAGGCTGTCAAGGGGAAAAGGGAACGGAAGGGATGGGTGATTGAATTTGCTCATAACGTAAAAAATCTTGGTGTCTGGTTTAATGATAGTATGAACTGGGACGACCACTAGGATAGTAGTTGGTAAGATGTATGCAATCTTTCCCCAATACAAAGTTTTACATCAACAAGCACAAGTTTAAAGATCACCCGAATGCTACTTGTCTCTCATTTTACATAAAACATTGAACGGGTTTTGCCAAGCAATAAATCTTTATGTGTTCATCCAGGATCGAGTTAGGCAGATCCTAAACTTCTTTAAGGACAAATCTCATACAAAATGCCATATAACTATAATTTTGAGGCTTATTTGTTGTAGCTCATGTCAATACTCTTATGAGGATTGAGGCATAAGCGCTATTGTGCTATTCATTCTACAATATAAAAAACTTGGACTTTTGTCTAACTAAATCCATTTTGAGTTGCCCAATCTGGATACTAAAGGTTATTCACTTATTTCACATCTACCCACCAGCTTCCCCGTAGTTTCTGCGTGCTTTGAAAGTTTGAAAAAAACCTTCGACTCGTCATGGAATCACCACCTACCTATCTAACACCGACAAACCATCCCCCACCGAAGGCCATTATCTTCTCCAGTGACCATCTCATTACCATACTCATAAATCATCATTACCACAATCAAACGGATTTTCCGTTTCGTGTTCGTATCCTCTAATTTTGAATATTCGTAATATCCTCCTTGTTCCGGCATTGATGGCATTTTACCCGCAAGATACTTATCCGACCTCCCGTACTCAATTAAAGCTGAACGATAGGTTCAATGCTGGCAGCCATCGGAATTCAACCGAAAATGACGTTGAAATTTCTGACATCCTTACTAACGGTAGCGATATTGTACAATTCGACTAGTATTAGCATTTCATCTCCGTACTCATACGAACACCAATGTACGAGTATATCCTTGGAAAGACACTTCTTGTCTGGTCTTTGAAATATCCTCAATTGTCATGGGAAACATGTGGAAATGACACACACATACATGCTGTCATGAAGTAGATGGACTTTTGAAAAGCAATTTTGAAAAGTTTTCCTCACCAACACTTCAAATCCTTCGCGAGGATTAGAATTAGTCATAATCACAACCGTATCAGAAGAGACATTCCAATTCCATCGGCAAAACTGGAATGCTTGAAATAATTGCATCCCAGCACTATGCTGATGTCCTTGAGGAAGATATGAAAATTTGTCGATACTCGTACCATTTAACAGATTTTCGACAAGTGTCGAGCGCATACAGAACAAGATACAAAGGATACACAGGAAGATACAGTGACAGAGACGAAGACCTACCAGACAAACGCCCGTATCTGACAGTTCATATAGCATCGTCACTTCAGGATACGAGTTAACTTTTCGGTTCTATCTTTACGGCTAGACGGAAATATGTTCCTATAGCACCCGATGAATGTACTCCATGCCGGCCACGTGGAATGGAATTTCGTTTTAAAGTTTTGAATGAGATCTTGAGAGAGGGATCCCTCGGACGGAAAGACAAAGTTTTCCAACTGAGTGGGGACTTTTTGAGTTAAATCGTTGCTGGAACTATACTCGTACTCGTACTCGTAAACGCAAACGTAAATGAGTGTGTTTTTCGAAAAGGGTTTGTTTGAAATTTTTGGGAATTTCAGAGGGACGGGGAAAACTTGTGGCCAAGAGATAGAGGGTTTTGAAAGTTTTTTGAATTTTTGTTGATGTAAATATGGTTAGAGTTACGGAAGGTATAGAATACTACAAGATGGGTTGATGGAATGTAGAAGTTTGAAATTAAATAAATTATTTCAAAATTACCCCAAAGGAAAACAGGAGCTTCAGAGTATTAGGAGAGAAATTAGAAAGTTAGACTTTAGAGTCATGTCATCCATTATGTATTGAAAGTTGGAGGAATATCTCTCTGATGCTGGCTGCATTTTAAGTATTTAAGTCTGCTAGTAATATACTTGGTATAGCGTCACACTCGGCAGGAGCTTAGGAGAGTCATAACTGGCTTCAACCTGCATGGCGAAGTGTTAATTGAACAGCAGTATTTACATTCGTCCTACGACCTGGGATGGTATAGTTTCAGAGGGCTCTAGATATCTTTCATTTTCATTGAATGTTTGTAGAGGACAGAGGTAATGACTGTTCTACTCCTTCAACTAATCGAATTCAAACATATTCCTATAGTTGGGACAGCCGGTTTTCTATCCTTTGGGACGTAAAAGTGCAATTTCGAGAAAATACATTTTTAGATGAGGATAACCCACTGGCGAAAAAGTAGGAGAGTGCCTAAATAAATTCCGGTCCTTCCTCTTAAAGTCTGACGACCACTGGTGTGGCACACCACATACCACGTAAGCTGAGCCTGACGAGCAACTGTTCTGTTTACAACTTGTTTATAACTAAACATCGTTAAAATAAAAAAGAAAACAAAAAGATCAGCTGAAGAGTCGAATCACTCCTTCAAGCTATTCTCGCCCAAAAAAAATATGAATCTTCTCAAATCAACTTTGTAAGCTTGCGTCAAATGGTTGCATTACCTGTTCATGGTGGCCTGCGTGTGTAATGCCTTTAATATGCAGGCTAGAATTCCAAACTCAGGACTCAGTATTAAATAAAGCAATAGTGGAAGAACTCGCCAGATTCATCCGATGATGTTGCATAGTATATCCAGCTTCTTCACCTGACAATCTTTTTTCAGGACCACTGTGGCATATTCAAAACACAGACCTGAAAGGGGTTCTCTGAAGTAGAGTTGGTGGGGAGAGAACTAAATTTGGCTCATAACTTCTGGCCCTAAGGTGCCAGAAAAGGCATATCACATCATTCCTCCACACTTAATTGGCTTCCCTCCTTGCTAGGGCATACAACGCACAACGTGGAACCTTAATGTCAGGAGATGGTGTCTTCAAAGTTGATTTGGATGGGATATTTGTACAGGAACTACAATAGAAACAGGATTTATTACAGTTGAAGATCTACTTGCCAGGTTGTGATCATTTATAGTGTCAGCTGATGTCTTAGCTTGCTAAAATAAATTTGATTCACTGATTTTGACCTGATTTTGATAACGCTTCCATAATCCAAATGGAGTGCTTACTAAAAACATCGCTGTCTCGATTGGCTTCACTACTGCTCCTGCAATCCAACGAGGACCTTTTGAGAAATTCCTTGCGTGGATAGATTCATTGCTGAAAAATTTGCGATGTTGATTTAGAGTTTTCGGTGTAGTCGGGGACAAGTTGTGAAATGATACCTCGATGTTGTCTACCATGAAGCAGTTCAGCTAGTGGATAGGTATTGGCAGAATGCTAGGTCCAGATTTCGATTTTGTTCTAAGAACAGTTTGACTCTGACTGTCGTGGGGTGCGCATCACATCAAACTACTTTCAAAAAACATTAAAAATCATTCCAAAATGAAGTGCTCTGTTTGTTCGGAGAAAATTGAAAGAAATTGCAACACTAAAATATCCTGCAACGATTGTTCAAACTATTTTCATATTTCCTGCGTGAATCTGGCTGAAGAAGATGCAAATTACTTTCAAACAAGTGGAAAACCGTATCGCTGCAACAAATGTGAAGTACTGAGGCGTAGGTCTATGCGAATGACAGAACCTTTGCTAAACAACAACAACAAGCAGTGCAATCTAAAAGAAAAAGCAACAACATTAGGAAAACAAAGTGAGGAGGGCGAATATACTCTCCAAATGATATATGAAAGCTTTAATCACACTTGGAAGAAACAAATGAGCGCTTTCTAGCTACAATCAACGAGCTGAAGTCTGAAAACATACAGCTAAAGGCAAAAGTGGATTTATTGGAGAATAGACTAAATTGGCAACAACAAAAACTTCTCAGCAATTGCATAGAAATTGTTGGAGTCCCAAATGTCACGGACGAAAATGCAACAGAGAAAGCTAAACAGATCTTTCGAAATGCCTTTCAAATTGACATTCCCGACGGCAAAATCGAAAAATGCTCAGTGAAGAAAGTGCGAAACAAAGGAGAAAAGAGTACCTCTTCGTCTTCACGAAATCCCATAATCTGTGTCAGATTCGCTGACCATTCTATCAAGGAGCGAATAATGACCGAAAAGAAGAAAAAGAAAAAAACACTCAACGCAAACATGTTTGGAAGCGGTAGCGGTAACAACAAGAGTGATGACAGCAGCAGCAGTACTAGCAAGAGCACCAGCATTTTTATAAATGAGGCGCTTACGAAGTACACACGGGCTCTCTACATGCAAACAAAAGAAGTAAGAAAGCAGAAAAACTATAAATTTGCGTGGTTTAAAGATAATCAGATTCTTGTTAGGATGGTCGAGGGTGGAAAGGTAATTTCTATTAGATCATTCAATGATCTTGCACTAATTTAGTGCGTATTTTTATTTTATACACATTTTTGTTTAAATGAATTTTAATGATGAGATAATAGAAGACCTTTCAACCCTCGAATTAAATAGCAAATGCTGTAATAATGTTTTCCTTGATAGTTCACACTGTAACAATAAGCTTTTTGTTATCCATCAAAATGTCAGAAGCTTGAGAGAAAATTTTTCATCACTTGTTGCACACCTTGATTCATTTGTAAGCATTCCAGATATTGTTATTGTCTCTGAAATCTGGATTTATAGTTTTGAGAAAAATGATTATCATTTGCCTGGCTTTACATTCTTTGCGAAGACAAATGGAAGTTATGCGGCAGGGGGTGTCGGATGTTTTGTAAAAAATGGTTGCGTTATAAAGGAAGTGAAAAGTATCGATTTCCTTAGTGCAGATATTATTGAAATTTAAATTGAAATTAATCATGTTGAGTATGTTGTTTTATGTGTTCATAGGCTGCATATGTTTAATGTTACGTCGTTCATAGAAGAATTTTCTCGTTTGTTAGATCAGATAAAATCAAATAACCTAATAATTGCCGGAGATTTCAACCTAAATTTATTAAATAAAAGCGATTTGATTTCTAATTACTTGGCGATTCTGGCATCGCATGGTCTTGCGAGTTTTATCAATGAACCAACTAGGATGATCTCTGGAAGGTGTTTAGATCACTTTTATGGTCGATTGACCAATATTTCTTTGAGCTCCTGCGAAAGCGGCATTTTTGATCTAAATATTACCGATCACTGCATGACAGCGTTGTTGGTTGACACTGGTATAATTCAAAAAGCAAATGTTGGAGTGAGTGTTCCTAAAAGTGTTAAGAAAATTGATTTCGTACAAACTGAAAACAAATCTTTTTTATGAGTTTTGGGATGAAGTTTACGCAGAAAGTGATGCCTCAGCATCGTATTCACTATTTTTGAATTGTCTTAAAAAGCACATAGAGGACTGTACTTACACTGTGCCTTTAAAAAAATCTTGCAAAAGACTTAAACCTTGGATTACAAGTCTTCTTATTAAAAAAGTTCAGGCAAAAAACAAGTTAAGAAACAAATGTTCCAAAAACCCCAATAACTTTAGATTGAGTGATCGATATAAAAAATTATGTTCTCGACTTAAAAAAGAAATTCGTAAGAGCCGTGATGATTACTATAAAAATCGATTCTTTTTTGCTAAAGGTAGTTTAAAGAGTGAATGGAACGTTGTTAATAGTATATTAAAAAAGTCTTCGTGTACTTCCAAACCTACAACAATTCGAATTAATGACTGTGACATTTCTGATCAACTCGGTGTTGCTAATGCATTCAACAATTACTTTTTTTCAATAGCCAACAATCCATCTTCACAGATAGGTCAACAATCTGGTTCTTCTTATGGTAGCTGTGATGAGAATTTTCAAATTAATAGTTTTTCGTTCGAGCCAATAACTGCTTTTGAACTTGTAAAAGTTATTGGGACACTTAACGGTTCTAATGCTAGCGGTTATGACGGTATCTCCAATATACTTTTGAAACGTATAGGATGTTCCATAGTAGATGTACTAGCAGTCATTTTTAATCTTAGCATATTTTATGGAGTTTTTCCTATTGCTCTCAAATGTGCAGACGTAGTTCCGCTTTATAAAAAAGGCTCAGCAGATGATGTAAGTAACTATAGACCTATTTCATTTCTTCCTGTTTTTAGTAAACTCTTCGAAAAAGTTATTAAAACAAGAATTTTATCGTTTTTAAACAAGAATAATTTTTTCAGTAATGTCCAGTATGGCTTTCAGCAGGGAAAATCAACTGAAGACGCCCTACTTAATTTTTGTTCCAGTGTTTTCTCTAACCTTGATGCAAAAAAGCTCACTGCAGGTCTATTTGTGGATATTACGAAAGCATTCGATATGGTTAACCACACTATATTGCTGAGGAAACTAGAAAATGCTGGATTTCGCGATTTTATGCTCAATTGGTTCAGAACATATCTTGCCAATAGATCTCAAAGAGTTTAGCACGGTGAAATCAATTTTAAATTTGGGAGTACCTCAAGGCTCTGTATTGGGACCTATTATGTTCCTCATATATATTAATTCACTCTTTGACCTCGATTTTAAAGGTACACTTACTGCTTTCGCAGATGATGTGGGCTGCTCCTACGGTTCAGATAGTGCTTTATATTTGGTTTCTGATATTAACTGGGATCTAAGCATTTTAAGGATCTGGTTCGCTGAACATAGATTGAAAATTAGTTCAAAAACTAAATTAATGTTTTTTAACCTATCGAACGCAACCGACATTAATGCGGAGTTTTACATTCATTCCATGGATTGCCAAAAATTCAAACTTGTACGCTCATGTGTACCAGCTTCCTCTCCTCTTACCTTTAACAATAGTCTACATTGCAATAATGAGTGTTTTTTAATTGAGAACGTAGAAGAGTTTAAGTACTTGGGACTCACTATTGACTCTAAAATGCCATTCGCAAACCATACGCAGTCATTGAAAACATATTTTCGTTCCACTCTCCGACATTTTTTCTACCTTAAAAGTGTTTGCTCTGACAAATTATTAAGAATTATTTACTATGGAATTTTTCATTCGAAGCTCCAATATGGAATTGCCTGCTGGGGCGGGGCATATAAGAATAAAATTCAACCTCTTTCAAATTTGCAAAAAAATGTTTTGAAAAAAATTTGTCAAAAACACCGTCGACATCCCAGTTTTCCTTTGTTCCGTGTTACGAAAATTCTTCAAGTCCGTCATTTGTATTTTTTTAAGGTATTAAAAGCATTCTTTAACAGATCGGGGAATCGAAACTTGAGATTAATTTCTGATTATAATTTACGAAGAAATTTTTCTAACGTTGTATCTGTACCTTTTTTCCGTACCACCGCCTTTCGTAACTTTTATTTGGTTTCATCGTGGCGCCTTTTTAATAAACTACCTCAATCGATCAGATCAGAGACCGTTCCTGGAAAGTTTGTGAAATGCGTCAAACTGTGGCTCTTACAATTAAATTACAATAATTTAGAAGCCATTCTTTCTGTCATTCTGGTATAACGTTCTTCTTTTTGTTCTTCCTTTTTTTTCTACAATTTATATTGAAGATTCATATTGAATTATAATTTTTAAATATATTCATATTATTTTTATTGTATATAAATATGTATATTAATATTTAAGGGTTACCCCACCAAATTATCAAAAAATATTAATCAAGCCTATTGAAGTGGCATTTGACACTATTTTAGTACGTATAGTATATAAAATACAAAATGTCATTAAACTATTTCTAAAAACCTGATTTAAATAATGTAAATTGTGTATTTTAATTTATTTGAAATAAAAAATTTAAAATCTAAAATCTAAAAATCTAAAAAAGTTGGTTTGAAATGTCCGAAAGAAAAGCTTATCTTCGCCTCCGAGGGAGAAAAGGTGTGGTGAGCAAATGCCGTTCTGGTTGAAAAATTCTATAAATACTGAGGCTATGAAATGTGGTCCCTTTTCGAAACTATAAATATTCTCCGCAGTATTCTGATTGTCGCGATAGTGGGCATGGGCACACAGTCGTTGGCCAGGAGATGCATTCCTTTTTATGGATCCGCTACGGACAGCTGACATACTTTTCATGTAGCAACCCGTTTCTCTATTCCTTGGTCGACCTTTGGCCACCAATAGTATCTCTTCATCATCTGTACTATAACTCTTTGTTGCGTCATTTGAGGCAAGATAACACCTGTTGCTCTGACAAAGTCATCCTTCTATTAAAAAATGGAACCCGGTCTTGATCTTCCTCATTTAATTTATCAGGCCATCCTGTTTGGAAATATTATCAAACTGTTTTGAGGACCCTGACTTTCTTCGAAGCAGCTAATCGTAGGTTCTCAGGAGCTCTGATTGGAAAATCGTCGATTTTGTCATCATATCTTGCAGATATTTGCATGCACGAATCTCTCTCCTTAACATCAAATTGTAAATCTGACACAATAATTCAGTATCAGTAGGTTATGAGAGTGATGACCCGGCACTGCAAGCGGTTAGCGGTCATCAGTGGTAAGTTTTTATGCGTGCTAAAGATGGAAACTAGGGTCTTATGGTCATACATACGAGTACAAATATGTGTGAAACTTCTGCTCGCCGTTCACTATGGACAGTGCCACTTTCTCGATTTAGCTATACTTCCGATGGCGTACATCGAGAGTCTTTGATGCAAAAGCAATGGGTAACTCATTACCTTGTTCATCCAACTAAGAAATCCAATTGCTTTGAAGAGGCATGAGTGGATAGAAGAATGGGCAAGTTGCCGTTTCAAGTTTCATAAGCTTCTGCTTGTGATGCACCCCATATAAAGTCGGCATCATTTTTTCGTAATAGATTAAGTGGTGCTATGATTTGGGATAATTTTTCTGATAAACCTTCCATAACAAATAATTGTTCCCGTGAAAGTTTGCAACTCTCTAGGATTGGTGGGGTAACGTATGTTTTTTAAAAATTGCTTCTTTGGCTCTTTGAGGTCTAATGCCCTTAGCGTTGACCAAGTGGCCTAAATATTGTACCTCTTCTTGAAAAAATACACTCTTGTCGCAATTGACATGTATACAATTGCGTTTGAGTACCGCCTCAAGATTACTCAAGCCCAAGCGGAGTATTGACTACAACAATAGGCTTTGAGGAATCATCTAATTGTATTTGCTTTTGGAAAAGTAGTTCCGGCCTGCGAATAGGATATCCGTCCACTTGTAGACGATGATTTATAGTGACCTCGAAATCGCCACATATTCGATGACTATTATTGGGTTTTGGAACCACTAAAATTGAAACCTTACTGGTTTCCAAATACCAGCATCCTCTAGGCGTTTTGCTTGCTTTTGAAAGCGTCCATTAACGTATAGATCTAGCTTTATGAAACTCTGGTTTGGTATTGGGCTTAAGATAGAGATTGATTTTAGTCGTTTGTTTTAAACACAAAATTCAGCCTTGACATCCAGTTCACCGAAGAGCGGAATACTTCTATCTCCCCACGCTGTAAGACTGTGAATTGTTTGGCTAAGTGGGGGCTACATAATGCTCTACATCCCGATAGGTATTACTTACGACACTGTGCTTTGACAAATTTGCCCATACTTCTACTGCACATGCTCCAACAATCTGGACATGACTTTGTTCTATGCTTGCTACGATCACCACGATATTTTCCATACTCTTGCCGCGTGCTTTTGCTTCTACCTCTAGAAACTTGCCAATCATCAGCTTTGACCTTGTTCCCTGTATAGCCTTATATGCTTCCGCAATACAATGTGGGGCTCTGTTTCCACAAAAAGCTTATATGAAAGCGTAAAATTGATTGATCGGTCATATGACCACCTTGCTCGCAAAATATCTGGTTCCGAATTGGTGATTTTTCCTTCAATGTTAGCTTCCATGAATTGCAAAGTAAAGCGAGTTTTCAAAAAGCCCCGAAGAGGTTTTCGACGTCAGATCTGGCGATCTGGCCAGCCAGTTGAAATCGCAAAAATTGGAGATCGCACGGTCTTGAAGTTGATGATTCAAAATCGCCATCGTTTCCCGAGCTGTGTAAGTGGTTACTCCGTTCTGCTAGAACCAGCAATACTCGAGACCCAATCAATCAAAAAATAACTCGTTTAACGTTGCACGATTCATACCCCTGAATGTTAGAATATCAGGAGTATGACTAGGTACTAAACCAAGCCCTGCACACTTAAACCACTCTCCCCACAGTACTCCCTTAAGGTATTACTTCGTGGGGCAGATCAGTATCTATGCTATCTCATGAGTCCTTGCTGTGTCAGCACATCGTATCTGTTCGATTCGGCGAAGTTGTTTCTGCACATCGGTTATAAGCTCACAAATTCCAGTTTTCCTCTGATCGTAACATATATTCGAAGAGGGACTGTGGACTCGGTACGTTTCTTCTTCGTCGTCATTTGGACAATTTGGACACAAGGAAGAATTATAGTGTCCAAAGCGGCACAGATATTTACGATACCCCCCGTGACCGGACGGGAACTGCGTGTGGTGGTAGTTGCGGTTCCCATTTGTCCGGTTTACCCACACTTCTATAGACGGAAGTAATTTATAGGTTAATCGGCCTTTTGTGGTGTTGTGCCAGCCTAGTTATTGAGGTCATCCTTTCCTCCTCTTTAATAGTATTTGTTTCATGCGTTTCCATATGGCGGTTTGACGCAATTTTCTTGTAAACCTTAAACATCTCATCCGCGAACATGTCGATGGGTACTATTCCAGCTATAACATATGCTTCTTCATCTGATATCGTACGAAAGTCCCATATCGTCCCTAATGCGTATACATAGTCTGTATGCCGACGATAGTTTTTTTCTTAACATCCTGTCTGACTAGTGCCATGGCCCAAACGGGGGCAGCGTAAACTAGAACCGAGCAGATCACTCTTGAATGTAACACGCTTCTAGTGTAACCAAGTCCACCGATATTTAATAGAGCTCGTGATGATGCCGCCTTCTCGCTGGTACCGAAGACATGTGCAAACTGCAGTCTATTATTATCTAATATTACTCCCAGGTATTTCAGTGCTCCTTTAGACAGAATGTTTTTTCTTCCTACCCAGAAGGTTGCGTATTTGCGCCTCAGTTTTGTCGTCAGCAAGTTCAAGTCCAGCTGAACATAGCCAATCATTTATTTGCGCAATAGCAGCATTTGTAGCAGATTTTACTTTGTGAATATGTTTGGCGATTCTAATAACCCCTCGAGGCAGCGCCAGTCGTAGTATTTTAAAAATATGAACCCGTATCAATAAAAATAATACAAGCCGTTCAAATTTTAAATAAGTATAAAAAATTGTATGTTTATTAATTTAAGTTTTACTGTGAAATCGACCGAGTTTGATGACTGTACAAATACTTCTCAAAATGAATGTGAAGAAAGGAAAATTCAAATTACTAAAACAGCTTTCTTTAACACAAAGAGAAACTTGCAGTTATTCCGCAAGTAGCAACCAATAAATATAAACCAGTATAATTTACAGCATTACCAGATACAAATTAAGTTAAATATATACTTCAAATTTAATTCGTCATTCATTACATAATATTTTTAATATCCTCCCCCGCAAACGAATTTAGGATTAGTCTCTCAATTCCAAAGGATAAAGCAGTTGAATTGGTCTTCTTAGAACAGCTCCTGTTGACAAACGAATTTCGCACGCACGCACTTTACCATCTCTACCTGGAAAGATTTTCTGTACCACTGCTAGGCGCCAAAGTGATCTGGGCTGTGATAAATCCTCTAATAGAACAACGTCTCCTTCTTTTATATTGCTGCAGTTTGACGGTTTTTCAGCATGATGAAGTGAACGAAGCTGGCAAAGATACTCCTTAAACCACATTTTTTTAAATGAAGTCAAAAAACGTAAACGTTGCTTCCATTTTTCACGCAGTTTACTTCCCGTTTCTTGATTATTTGCAATTTCAGTTGACGTAGTATAATAAGTATTGACGAAATGCGCTGGAGTTAATGGCGAGAGGTCCAATGGATCATCACTCGTATAAGTTAAGGGCCTGGAGTTCACAACGGATTCGACTTCTATTAGCAATGTGTTTAATTGATCATAGTTCAAAGTACTCTTTTTAACAGCAGTTCTGAGAGCCGACTTAACAACTCCAACCAGGCGTTCCCAAAAGCCGCCCCACCATGGCGCTCGCTCCACAATAAATTTCCACTTAATCTTTGAGTTGCTTAAAAATCCCAGGAATTTCTCGCTTGATCTTAAATTATTAAGTTGCAAAAGTTCTGTTGAAGCCTTTTTAAATGTTTTAGCATTGTCCGAGTAAATTATACGAGGACTTCCTCTCCGTGCTATAAACCTTCTTAACGCTAGAAGAAAGCTTTCCGTGGTTAAGTTGGTAGTACTTTCTAAGTGCACTGCACGGACAGCAGCACACGTAAACAACAAAATGTAAAACTTTTTGGAATGACCTGTCTCATTTGATATGTAAAGAGGACCAGCGAAATCCAGTCCACAAATTTCGAATGGTCTCGATGACAAGATGCGATCTTTAGGCAATGGTGCGAAAACTTGTGCCGCAGGCTTACCCCGTAAAGTCTTACATACAAAACAGCCTTTTATAGCGTCTTTTATAAGTTGACGACCCTTAATAATCCAGAATTTAGAACGTATTGTGGTAAGAACTAACGATGTGCCACCATGGAAAGTTTTCTCATGGATATCCCTTACAATAAGATTCATTATGTAACATTTCGGTAGAATTATTGGATGCGACAAATTCGGATCATCGAAAACTTCTTGAAGACGTCCTCCTAACCTTAGTAATCCATCAGTCCTGTCAAGGAAAGGAGAAAGAGATATTAGCGGAGAATTAAAATGTATACCTTTATTCATTCGGAGACTTCCAAGTTCTTTAGAGAAATGATTCCTTTGTATTACGCTGATCCAATATTTTTCGGCGAGATCGATTTCTTCTGCTAGCAAGGGGCCTTCATATCGCTGTATATTCTTAAATACTTTAACTGCTCGCAAGACATAAGATGTGACTCGCAAAAGATGCCTCCATGAACTAAATCTTTCACTGTTACATATTGATGTGCATAGAATTTCAGGTTCACCTCCATCATGCCTCTCAAAGGCGGATATGTTAGAAAGTGACACCATACTCATACCGTTCGTTATTGGCCAGTATTCTTGCCCCTTTGAAAGCCAAGGAGGTCCTGTCCACCAAAGAGAAGAGTTTACAAGAACGTTGGCACTTACCCCTCTTGTAACAAGATCAGCTGGATTATTCGATCCAGCGCAATGCCTCCAACACTCTATACGCGATAATGACCTTATCTCCTTGACACGGTTTTCGACGTATTGTTTCCAACGTTTTGCTGTTCCTTGAATCCAGAAAAGAGCAATAAGAGAGTCAGACCATAAAAATGTTTCAGAAACCGCTAAGTTAAAGTTACGCTGTAAGAATGATAATAAACGCGAAGCAATAAGAGCCGCAGTTAATTCCAATTTGGGTAGAGTAAGTTCCGATCGTTTGTCAGTCTTAAGAGGTGCAACTCTGTTCTTGGCACAAATAAGCTGAACAGAAATTTCCCCATTTTCATGCACCGTTCTGGCATAAGCTACTGCTCCATAGGCTAACTGACTTGCATCTGCAAAAATATGTAACTGTGTCGAGTTTTTTACCGCAGCTATATGTCGAGGAATTGCTATTTCGAGGAGATCTTTAACTTCATTGCAACACTGTTCCCAAGTTCTCTGCAAATCCGTTGGCAAAGATGCATCCCAGTTTAAGCCCTGTTTCCATATTTCCTGGAAAAGAATTTTTAATCGTACACTCCACGGACCGATAATTCCAAAGGGATCAAATATTCTTGCCATCGATCTCAAAACTTTCCGCTTGGTTCCAACTAAAATTTCAGACCTAAATGCCGTCATTGATGAAGCCAAATCTAATGCAAGCTCATCCGTCGCCATTATCCATTGCAATCCCAACACCTTTCTTATTCCTGTATCTCTTCCATCCCTTGAAAAATGCTGACTAACAGTTGTATTATTTGTGCCCCATTTGCGCAACAACATCGAAGCACCACCCAAAATAATCTGAGATTCTCGATAAATATTGATCGCATCGTCTTCGTTATCTACACTCACAATCAAATCGTTCATGTAGAACCCCTTTCGTATCACTTCACACGTCTTTGGATATTGCTCCCTGGCCTCTTTAATAACGATTTGTATCGCTGCACATAGTAAAAAAGGACTGCATGTCACGCCGAATGTAACTCGAGTCATACGAAATGTTTGTACAGCTGGTAAAATGTTTTCGTTTTCTATTTTCGATGAGAACCAAAAAAACCTATGACTATCTCTATCGTCGTCGTGAAGTACGATCTGAAGAAATGCCTTTTCCACGTCTGCTATGAGTCCAACTTTACCAACGCGAAAATTTAGTAATATAGCCAGCAAATCAGGTAGTAAATTATCCCCCACTTCCAGATTTTCATTAAGTGAAGTAAAGTTTGGTGCATGCGCTGATGCATCAAACACTATGCGAAGTCTGGTGGTGTCTTTATCTTCACGGTACACAGGTCTGTGTGGAAGGTAGTAGGTATGATGCACGTTATCAAAACAATTCGGGGCAATTTCGGCAATACCAGTAGAAAACATTTCGTTCATCGCATTATCGTATTCCAGTAATCGTCCAGCTGAAATTAACTTTCGCACCAGTAATTGCATTCGTGTTAGTGCTCCTATTCTATTATCATTCAGCAAAACAGAATTTATTTTCCACGGAAGGGATGCCTCGAACCTATTCCCCTTTCTATGTATGTATGAAGATAAATTAGAGCTTACCTTGTCGTTCGATTCGTGTGAAATCCCAATTGCGTCAAGACTCCAAAAATTTTTAACATCTTCGCAGGTGCAAATACTTAAAGCTGTAGTAAAGCTTGCGGTTTCCTTAAACTGCGCTCCTGAAGGACCATGAATCGTCCACCCCAAAATGGTATTAATAGCTGATAGTTTGTTCGTAATGCGTCGCTGTTCTCCTGTGACGATTTGCCAATATGTGTCAGCACCGATCAGTAAACTGATACCGTCTTCGGCAGTGTGGGTGGAGATTTTTGTATCTGCCAGCATCATTCCTTGGGATACAAGTTCGGCATTATTTGAAGGCATTGAAAGGATATCTGCACAGATATCAGGGACTACTATTGCATCCAGAGTCACAGTGCGATCATCAAATTGATTACGTAGTAATAATCTTACCTTTTTGCACAACTTACTGGGCTTAGCCTTATCTGTACCAAAAGGAATAACACTGAGATTGTGCACACCCACTACAGGCAAATCAAGCATATCCACAACAGTGCTTCTCACAAAAGAAAGCTGGCTTCCACCATCTAATACTAGTCGAACGTAAGATGAACGGGAAGAAGTTCCGCTGCTGATGAACGCATAAGCTGTCTGCAAGTAAACTATATTTTGTAGACCTTTTTCCGATGTACTCATATATAAATTAATGGATGGTGGGCATTCTATAGACGAATCTTTGCTTATGGTGGCACTACATGAAGGGGTAGACTTGCGTTCATAAAATGTTGGATCACACATGCTGGTTACGTGTCGCTTTGTACATGTTTTGCATTTAATTTTCACCCTGCACATTTTTGAGTTGTGTCCTTTTCGGCAACAGCGGTAGCATCTGCCTTCTTGTTTTAAAATTTCCTTCTTTTCCGATAAGTCTTTATTACTGCATTCAGATGCGGTATGATTTTTTGCCTTGCAAAATAAACACCAATAATTTTTTTCAGTTGTCAATAATCCTACAGCAGTTTTGACAGGACGTGTACTCACCACAGTTGAACGATTGGTGGTGACTTTTGCTTCGTTTGCTTTCTCCAGTGATTCGATTTCACGTTTTAAAAATTTTAGTAAAATATCAACTGCTTTGTCGCTGACTTTTGACAAAAGCTTTTGAGAATTACTTGCTACTGCACTGTCTTCGTTATTGGTGTTTAACTCCGAAACTTCCTCAGAGTATCTATAAAAATCCACTCGTAATTCGTTAGGTAGACAGCGTAAAAGGACACCTTTCAACATAATGAAATAATTTGACGAAGATATTCCCAGAGTTGAAAGAGAGCGAGTAAACGATAGGACTAAGGTATATAGCCGTCTCAAACTTACAACATCAGACTTTGAGTGCACTGGCTGAATAGCTGTTGCATGGTGTGATCTATTATTTTATCGCTATTGCCATACTCTTCTCTCAGCAGTGTTATTGCTGTACGATAATTTGCTTCTGTTGGAGTGAGACCTGCCAATGTTTGTGCAGCCTTGCCATAAAGCACCGTTTCCAAATAATTAAATTTGTCGATCGTACTGATAGAGTTGTTCTCGTGTATCAAAGCACGGAACTGTTCCCAAAAGGGAATCCATTCTCGAAAATCACCTGAGAATTTTTTGGGTTGCAGTCTTGTCAGCTTAATGGCACTTTCAGAAGAAGTGTTGGATGGCCTTGTTAGAGTTGTATACTCACGTGTATCTACTGCAGTGGTGTTGCGTGCAACATGTTCCTCAACTTTAGAGAGCCGATATTTAAGACGAGTTAGTATAATTGTTGCCTTATCTTCGTATTCTATGACCATCTCGGACTCCTTTGTCATGTCTTCTTCTTTTATGAAAGACACGACGTTTGCATTTGCTTTTCGTAAATAATCGTTGATCACGTTCAACCTATCTATAAAAATTGTTAATTCTTCAGCGATAGTATCTAGGTTGTCCATGCTTTCGTTAAACTTGGAGCCATCAGACTTTAAATAATCGGTCGCGCTTTTTATGAGCTTAGTCAATTGACCACGATACGAAGATCTACTTGATAATTCCATTATCCTACACACAATCTACACGATTTTTTTCTTCTCCAAAATATATAAATTCTTGTTTATTCTTCGATTGTTCCCGGGTTTCGGCACCAAGTTTTAAAAATATGAACCCGTATCAATAAAAATAAAACAAGCCGTTCAAATTTTAAATAAGTATAAAAAATTGTATGTTTATTAATTTAAGTTTTACTGTGAAATCGACCGAGTCTGATGACTGTACAAATACTTCTCAAAATGAATGTGAAGAAAGGAAAATTCAAATTACTAAAACAGCTTTCTTTAACACAAAGAGAAACTTGCAGTTATTCCGCAAGTAGCAACCAATAAATATAAACCAGTATAATTTACAGCATTACCAGATACAAATTAAGTTAAATATATACTTCAAATTTAATTCGTCATTCATTACATAATATTTTTAACATAGTACTTCGTCGTACATAATATTCCACAATAATGGTCCTAGTACTGATGCCTGTGGTATTCATACAGAGACTCTGTAATAATAGGTCGCATCTTCTGTTTGATATCGAAGCTGCCTATTTTTGAGATAGTTTGTTACTATCCTAAGTAAATAGCGTGGTGTATCCATTCTAGAAAGTAGTCTAGTTATGGATAAACAGCTTACGGAGTTAAAGGCATTTTTAACATCAAGTGCGCAATATTCCTTTGCGTCCCATCGCCATCTTTCCTCTTCTATCGCTTTATGGCATCTATGGTATACCGCGATTTTCTGAGACCGAATTGACGATTTGATAAAGTTCCTTTTTCTTCAGCTGCTGACAACAGTCTTTCGTAAATGATAGGATGAACGCTTCTAAAGTGGCGCTAGCAAGTAGAAGGTTACTGGAGGTAGCATGTGAGAGATCATGCTAAATAGGCTAAATGCTAGAGGCTTGTTAGTTGGGACTCAGATTACCCCGGACCGTAGCGCCGCCTAAGTAAGCAGGTAAGGCTTCCTTTTTTCCGTGTGGAGGGAAATTAGTTGAAATACTCAATACCAACATGAGTGCTGTTATCGCTGGAATAGAGCCGCAAGTAGGTGAAAATGTGAAACAGTTTTATCAAATGAATTTGGATGTAGAGCAGTCACTCTTTTCTGCATATTAGGAGGGTGCTCTTTCTCTCTCTGGCTGCACTTTGTCGTTCCGAAATTTTGATATTATTGTCGTATATAGAGCCGCTTTACTTAGTAAATATCATCGTATGGAGCTTAAAAATACATGGACTAGTGGCAAATGTTGATTTTGAGACCTTTGTGAGGGCTTTGCTTGCGACATGTAAGCACCATCTCACCCATGCAACCATTGGCGTATGAAGTGCTTATAGGTCTTATAGCGATAACATCTGATTGCAATTTGGTCCATTCTTTGACCAATCCCGGCAATCTTTTCCAAACTAAATTACCACTTTCAACTAAATTCCTTATTTCTCTCTTGTCTCGCACATATTGAGACACCAACTTCAAACGTTCTCCCAAATAGCATATTAAAATCATCCGGAAACCCAATTTACAAGTCAAATTTCCAACCCGATTCAGTCCCAAGGAAATCATAAATTTTCAGCCACTGCTCACCACAAACTTTGTCCATCAGTCTAATTGCAGCCACTCTTTCTCATTATTATTTAGAGCGCTTTTATGAGTCTACCTTCTACTCTCATAGTGATTTGTAACTTTTAATTTCTATTCGTTTATTTATTCAAAAGTTTCCTCCAACTCATAGATCCTTAAAAATTGCCCTCCTGCCCCTCTTCTTTTAACTTTTTTTTTAAATCAAAAATAAAAACTTCTGCTAGTACATATCTCACCTCCGCCGCCGTTCTCTGTAAAAAAAAAAAGTTAAAATTTCATGAAATTCAATTTGAAGCATAAACGCGCGTATAATTACGCCTGCAAATGTCGCAGATACAGCATCTAATTTGCAAAAACCAAAACGAAGGAAAATGAAAAATGGGAAAAAATGTTCACCCCAACCTAGTGGGGCTTCTTTGCTGAAGGATTTATTAATCCACTGCTGGTGGAGCTGTTGGAAAGTTGTTTGGTTGTTTGTGGTACCAAATGTCGCATGGTCGCATGGGCATGGCATGTTTTTCTACCAGAATTTCAAGGATGCCAAATATGAGACAAAGTCCTTAGAGGATGTGTCTTTATGTATGCGCGGTCTGTGATGGCATATTTAAAGCTCAGCATTTCAAATTTGACTGTAGATGTTTTTATTAAGGGATAAGAGGATTCACTAAAGTATCTAAAACTTAAATATGAAACAAGATATTCAAAATTCAAGTAGCTGTCCTCATAATTCAGACAAAATCCACAATAACTGGCTGAAGAATTTTTTACCAGGATGTTCCTGCTTCAGTACATCTCTCCCAATCTTCTGCCAATAACTCAAATAGCCAACAATCTCACATTAAGTCTCGCATTAAGACTGGTAGAAATTGACCTTGGCATGCCTTGGAAGTCAGATCAGAAAAAACACATGCCGTGTGAATGAATCGCTATGGTCGGAGAATAAGCTGCTAAAAATTGGGCTCTTGGCGTAGTCTGGAAGTCACTGGAAGACATTCCGGCAATACATAAAGAAATATTCTGTTGTCGGCAGCTCTTAGAACCTAGGAAAAGTGTCTTACACTTGGTTAAGATTTCTAGATCTCGTTTAACCATAACCAGAGCAGAGTAACTGAAAAACTATTTTCGTTATTCGCAAACAGAATCATTGAAGTAGGAGACGATGAACTATTGCTCTCTGAGGCCAAAGTTTGGTTATCCCTGAACTTTAAGCAAGACCGCTGATTTAGAAAGCTTCAGATGGTTATGTAGGGGATCTGGGCGGCTGGTTGACTGTCCTATAACTTGGATTGTGCCAGCAGGGCAACAATTAATTTCGTAGCGTAGTGATTGAATTAACCCGTAGTATTCCCCGGTAACAGTATAAGTTAATCCTTACTCTTGCAGGGTAAAATGGCAAGTACGCATGCGCATGCGCATAATACTGGCCTGTGCCATCATAGGGCTCCCAAACTTATACGGAAGTGATCACACACAAGATGTGACGAATCTGCTTATAGCTTTGAATAACTACGGACAGCCATCCTCGGATCTGCATGTAGAATTTTCGGACGCTTAATAGACTCAAACAGTCGAACAAAACGCAGGCGAACAAAACTGCCTCAAAGCAGACATCTAAGAAGTGCAATGGGATAGACCGGATAAAAGAAGGAAGAAAAACAGTGACATCAACTATAGACAATGTTACCCACAACCGGCGCGACAAAGACATCAGTCGCAGCGTATATACGGATGTATCTTCGGCGTAAGAGGAGGGCTAAGGGAAAAAGTCTTGAGCTTCACGCATGTAAGCGAACGCGTGACGACGATTAACGTAAAGCGAAAGCTGGCCAACATAAGCTTCAGACAGAGGAGAAAGACGACCATGCCAAACACTGCTCATACTTGCTTCTCGAGAAAACCTACCAGCAATGCCTTAAGTATGACGTGAGAATCGTCATTAAAGATTTTAATGACAAGCTTGCCAAGTAGGACATCTTCGGTAATGCAGTAGGGAAGTACAACTTCCACAACATCACTTCCGGAAACGAACACAGGCTTATTGATTTTGCGGCAGGACGTAATGTAACTATAGCCAGCACAAAGTTTCTACACTTTGATATTCATATAGGAATCTGGCTTTGATAATATTGCGATCGACGCAAAGCACTTCTCCAGTGTTTTGGATGTCCGAGCGTTCCGAGCAACTAACATCGACTCATACCATTACCTTTTTGAACCCGAAGAACGGATGCGGATACTCTTAACAGCCCAGAGTCACCGAACTATCGTGAGGAAGTTCAACGTCGAACGGACGCAATTGCAAGGAACCGCCAAGGCCTTAACCTCTCGAGAAATCCTATAGCGAACGTAAAAGACCAGAGAGACAGATTTTGATTTACAGAGTTGAAACCCGCTCCAACAAGGAGACCCCTAATTCGATCATGAATACAGACCTGGAATAACATCGGATGTTAAGAGCGACCCTCCAGAATAGAACGAGAAGAGCTCACGAGGTCTACTAGCAAAAAAAAGGGAAAGAACATAGGCTCCTCAGAGATAAAAAGAGCACGAGGAGCTCTCGTTTAAGGTCTTATGGGAATTGCCACCGGAAAAACAGAGTTCAGAAGTTTTCCAAAAAAATGAAACGAAAATGCCAAAGTAATAAGGCCCCAATAAAAATCTGCAAGGATGGAGTAGAAAACCTTATGGAAGAGCGTCAGTTGCTGCTGAAAATCTGGAAAGATTATACCTGCAGCCTTTTAAAGGGTGATGATGTTCTATCCCACCATCAGGCAGAATGAACCATTCAACCCGGATGAAGACAGACAACATTTCCGTCGACTGCGGAGATCTATAAAGCAGCAAGTGATGATTGGGTAGAAGGCATACCTATACATCAACTCATCTCCAAAACCTGGATCAACGAAAGTATGCCCGAAAAATTAGCATTCTTTGTCGGATCTTAAAGAAGGGAGGTCCCCTTAACTGCGTCAGCTCAACATCTCACATCAAGCCCAATCTGCCATATTATACATATGGGCGCCTAAAACCCTTCATCAATAGTCTAACCGGCCCCTATCGACGTCATTGTATGCCAGGAAAGTCCAGCAGACGATCACATTTTCACATTACGGCAAATATTAGAAAAAAACCCAGGAGTTCCCAATCGATGGAGCATTTTCGAAGTAGTAGAGATAGGTCTAGCGGTCAATGAAGGTGAGACAGAGTATACATATGCTATCAACTAAAACCAACACGCAGCATCGACG
Organism: Volucella bombylans; assembly: GCA_949129095.1. Taxonomy (NCBI): domain Eukaryota; kingdom Metazoa; phylum Arthropoda; class Insecta; order Diptera; family Syrphidae; genus Volucella; species Volucella bombylans. The sequence goes on from CASBSA010000213.1 coordinate 41,863, forward strand.
CCTAAATCAAAACATCACGGTTGGCCGCTACAACTTTGAGGTAGTAAGGGACTTTATCTACATATCCACTATCAATGAGAGGAATCACCCTTACTAGTCACTGCTTCTTTGGGCTTAGGAGGTAACTAAGTAGTAAGCCAAAAACACATTATAATATACAAGACACTGATCATTCCAGCCCTGATCTACGGCACAGATGCTTGGACATAGATGAAAGCGGATGAGAGAATCGGGCGCTTGAACAAAAAAATTGTTCGGACAATTTTCGGTTCCGTTTGCACCAATAGAGAATGAAAGAGACCTTCAACATTGAAATGTACGAGCTGTATAGCGAAAAGAAAAGCTCAAATAATCCGACTTAGATGGCTATGTCACCAGCGCCCTAGCCCGGAAAATTATCGACTCCAACCCAGAGAACGACCACCACTTAGGTGTCGCACACCAGTGAGTTGGGACCTCAGCCAAATTCGTGTTTGCAACTGGAGGCAGCTAGCAAAAGCTGCTACATGTTACATGCTAGCTGGACATGCATGTTAGCTGAGGCTCTGTTTCACCCCGGACTGTAGCGCCATCTTCTGAACCTTCCTGATGAGCCCGTCCAACTTTTTGTTGACTAGGAAATATTTGAATTTTTTATTTGCTAAGTTAGCTTCACCTTATTGGCTGTGAAGACCAGTCAACAGCAGTTACTTATCTGAGCACACAATTACAACCATATCGACAGTATTGCTATCAAAAACCCAGGCCTCTGTACAACATATTTCACTAATTCTAAACGAACTTGAATTGTTGATAGTGATAGTTCGGTAGTTAAGATAATGAATTTCTAGTCAAAATGGATACCCGGAGACAGACGATTACTTTTTACGATCAATTTATTTACGCACTAACTCGCACGACTCTCATGACTACAAGCCCAGTCTAACCCAATGAGCTTTATTATACTTCTTAGTGATTCTTAGAACTCGATACCAGCTGGTTTCTGCACTTTGTCGTGTTTGGGGGGTTGACATTCACTAAAAAGTCATCCTCACTGGATTATCGAGCCATACGTAAAGATGTGTCTTATGACAGCCACGTGCAGGCAAAGTACGGGGTGAACCAATACACCTCTGCAGTTAGTACGGTCTATGGCCAGTTACCTCCAGTTTTCCACTAT
>CASBSA010000213.1:43221-87694 GCA_949129095.1 Volucella bombylans
CATATGTGCAGACATTATATATGTACACACGTCCTTTCCTGCACGTATCTGCGGTTAAGTTTGCATCAGTTACGAATCTTTACATACGTCAACAGACGGGCGATGATAATTCCATCCCAAATGGGAACAATAAATCTTTCCTTTCTTCCTCCGTTCCATGCATCAAAACTCCACCAACTTCCGAACAGATTCTGCGGTCCAAAGTAATTTGTCAAAAAATCCAGAGGAGTTCTCCATTTATCTTTGACTCGACTTGAAAAGGAAAAAGGAAAAAAGAACTCTGAAGAAAATAAAGAAAATAAAAAACTCATTGCGGAAGGGATAAGAGTTTTTATTTTCAAAAAAAAAAAAAAAAAAAAACGGAAGGACGAAAAAACGGAATAGGAATATTAATCCTCATTTGGCCGATGCTCTTAATAGGTTAATCATGTTAAGAGATTTCCCTTTTTTTTTTATTGGCAGCAACCGGAAGTTACACTCCGATATGACTTTCCTCACCCTCATCATCATGATACCTCGGAGTAAAGAAAATAAAAAGTCCAAGTCAAAGGAATATAGCAGGAAAGGGTTGGGAAAAAATCACAAATTAATTCAGAAATGAGAAAATCTGTTACCACTCCCTTCTATTTACAAGCCGGAACGAAGGACGAACGAGAATAAGAAGCTCCCGTCTAATAATCCTGACACTGACAAATGACGCGCTTAGGTTTTGGCGGAGGATGTGGTTACTGCTAATAGCCAAGTCTTTCTTGTTAGAGTGGGAATATGTGTATATGTGACTCGTTTAATCCTATTCCAGTTGGGAAATCCATGCAAGAATTGTAAATGGGTTGAAGGTGGAAACGGGGTTCTCCATGTTAACGAAGAGAGATTACCACAGGGACTAACAAATTGAAAATTCGATTGCTTTCCAATCTGACTGTAAGTGTTTAGGAGGTATTAAGGTTCAGAGCTAGACGGTTGCAGCTTAGAAAATGGATCAACCAATTTGACCAATTTTCAATTTTGCGATTTACTCGAGCACCATGGCAAAACAAAACTCCGTTCGTTTAGGAAATTCCAAGGACTTGAATTAAGAAATTGGCTGTGTTGTTGCGATAAATCCTAAAATATCGAAGTCAAGCTATTTAGTTCAGCTCATATAGAGCAACATTGTTCCTTCTCCAGTGTCCCCTGCCACATATGCTTAACGCAATCCACCATTCTGGCAGGAGAAATGTTTAGATTGCAGTGTGCTGTGAATTTGAAAATGCCATCCTTCATTGTAAGGAAGAAAAGACCATTAGGAACTACTTGGTGAAAGTTCTTAAAGTGGTGTAATGGAGACAAATGTTTAAGGTAACCGGCCATTGTTGGCGAATTTTCGTAATTCCGTCCACATTCCCAAGATTTCTAATCACAGTGTCTTTATAACACAACCATGGATTGGTTGGTTACTTTCTCACTTAGGCTGGAGGAGGACCTTTGTGATGTTATGGCCACCCAATGTCCACGTACATAAGGTGGGGACCAGATGGTCATGGTACATGGTAATATGGGATATGCTTACAGGTTGAACCTTATTGATCGCACATTACACAGTGCTAAAAAAGACCAATTACCAAGGGTTCTTTCTTTGGTTATTGAAAGGCAAATGAAGACTGGTTTTTTCTTTCTTTTCACCTCTATCTGTTTATTAAAGTCTGCTGCATCTCTGCGATCTTCAAGGGTGTTTAAGTTGATAAGGTTGAGACGGTTTTGATAGGGGGGCAGATTAAAAGGATCGTCCCAGGGCATACCCCGAAGAGCAAATCGAAGAAAACGGCGCTGAATGCTTTCAATTCTCGAGATATGAACACGATGATATGGGGACCATACTTGACTGGCGTACTCTAGGAGGGGGCGAATAAAGGTAATATAGAGGGACCTGGTCACGTATGGGTTGGTGAATTCTTTGGACCACCGTTTTACAAAACCTAGTGCAGAGTTGGCTTTGAGGATTATCTCATTCATATGTAAACGGAAGTTATGGAGAAAATAGAGTCGGGGAGGTGATTGGTTCCTCTTATGTGAGAAGGTGATGGATTGGCATTTGGCGATGTTAAGTTCCGAAGAATTTTTGAGGCACCAGATCGAAAAACTATCAAGATCTTGTTGAAGGAGGAAAGAGTCGTGGGAGAGGAAATGGTTTTGAAAAATTTGGTATCGTCGGCGTAAAGGGAGACAGACGAGTGTTTGATAATCATATCGAGATCATTTATGGTTAATATAAAAAGAAGGGGACCGAGATGGCTGCCTTGTGGAACTCCGGAGATGGCAATAAGGGAGCGGAGTGGGCTGACCTAAAACGAACACTGTAAAAACGGTTTTCGAGGTAAGAGGATATCCATTTTAGCAGTATGGGCTCAAAGCCGAGGGCAGACAATTTAAAGATGATTAACCGATGAGAGATTTTATGGAAGGCTTTGCTAAAATCGGTTGCAACTACATCGACTTCATTGCCATTCTCTAGGGCAGAGAGGGCAAAGGATACGAATTCAACGAGATTTGTGGTGGTTGACCTACCCTTTAGGAACCCATGTTGTCTAAGAGGAAATAAGTGATTTTCATTGGAAGCTTAGAGCTTCATACAAAATACTTTCGAAGAGTTTGGGTATATGGGAGAGTTTAGCGATGGGACGATAGTTGGTTATTTCATTCTTTGATCCTTTCTTGTGGATCGGGGTTATGAAGGAGGTTTTCCAAGCCTGAGGAAATTCTCCTTGTGAAAGGGATATACGGAAGAGATTCGAAAGGGCAAGGGAAAGAGAGGAAGAACATTTTTTAAGAAATATGGCAGGGAGGCCATCTGGGCCGGGTGTGAATTCGTCATTGAGTTGGTGTAATTTATATTCGATATAAGACGGGTCCAAAATATGAGAGAGAAGTGGGCCATTTTAGAAGTTCAGTAGGTAATTAAAATGGCATTTAAAATGAAACTGAACTGAAAGTGAACACGTCTGTCCTCTATCGAGGTCTATCAACAACTGACTAGAATATTTCTTGCAAATTTTACGTGTACTTGCATTCGACGACAGACGACAGCTCGTGGAGATAAGCTTGCAGTGATTCGTGACATTTATGAAAAGTGGACTATGTCCCAAACTATAACATAACCGTGGAGGAACAAATGATTCCTTTCCGTGAGGGATGTCCCTTCAAAGTTTACATGCGCGGTACTCGTAAACCTGGAAAATACGCGGCATGAAGACATGGATAGCAGCTGATTCAGTGAGTGCAACTGGAGGAGCACGTGAAAGAAACCAGGGTGCACGAGTGGTTTTAGACTTAGCATCGCAATATCGTGGAAGAAATGTCACAACTGATAATTTTTTAACAATCGTAATTTAGCATTAGAATTGCTCAAACGAAAAATAACTTTTGTTGGGACAATACGAAAGAACAAGAGATATCTATCAGTTCATGCAACTGCTCAAGAGCTCCGTAGGCTTCTAGCTTTGTCGAGCAAATAATTTTTTTTCCATGGAAATGAAACAGTTGTACAGTATATACCGAAACAGTACAAATTAGTCACGTTGCTAAGTACTATGCATCATAATGATAAAGTTTTAGAGGGACATCCGAAGAAGATTCCAGAGATAATTGCATTTTACAACTCAACTAAGGGCGGTGTTGATACAATGGATCAAATGGTTCGCACATATTCATGCAAACGACAGACTAACCATTGCTTTGTTTTCAAATTTTATTGACATTTACGCGCTAAACGCCTTCATTTTGTGCACCGAAATTCACCCAAATTAGAATAACAATAAACGATATAAACGTCGTCTATTTTTTTACAAGAGTTAGGTGAAAATTTAGTTCGGGCGTGTATTGTTCGACGAAACCATCTTCCTAGAGCCGAAGCTTCTGCTGCCATCCTTTGTAATATCCGAAATATGGAATCAATATCATCATCATCATCGCCACTATCTGCTAAAACATTCAACGTTAGCGATCACAAACGCTGCAAGTTTTGTCCTCCAAAACATGAAAAGACAACTTTTACTACGAGTACATGCAGTGTCTGTAATAAGCCAGTATGTTCAACACATCGTCATAGCACAGTCATTACTGCCACTTATTGTGAAGAACATATCCCATAAATTCTGAATTTGTATGTATTTTATTTTCCCTTTTTTTTTCATCAAATTTGTTCAAAAATAAATGTGGGTCATTTTATGACCCGAAACAAAATACGTGCAATTTTTCTCTAACAGAACAGAAGGGTTAAAATAGATTTCAAGTACACCAATACCCCGGTTTGCGTCGTTTCGATTTGTGTCCTGTTTTGAAAATGCTCTGTAGCTCTAAAGTTTATGTTTCGGTTTGCGACGATGGCTTCGATTTGCGTCGATAACATGAAAATGTTTGTCCCATCGCGAATTGTTAACGTAAATATAACGTATAAATGTGTGTCTTTCTGTAGACTTGCCAATTTGTGGAGAATTCCCTAAACAGGTCAGGTTGCTAGTCAAGTCAAAAGAAAATATTTTTCAATAATGAGTCAAGAAAGAAAGCAAATAAGTTTAGAACGAAAGGTGGAGAATTTGAAGCGATTTAAATCGGGTGAAAAGACTGTTGAGATTGGAAGATACCTTGGAATAGCCCCTTCTACAGTAAAATCTATTTGTTCCAGAGACGTTGATAAAATTTAAAAATTTGCTGAAACAGCCACTTCATTACAACATACACAACTTATATCAGTCGTTCATAGATCTCAGCGGAGACCAGACGCATTACGCATTTCGTGTTCGGCTTTAAAAAGTGTAGAAAAAAAATAAATAGAGTGCTAAACAGTAAATTTTTAAGTGTTCGGTAGCCGAAGTGGTAGAGGCCCGGACAATAAATCTCGAGGTTGTGGGTTCGCTTCCCGGCCTCTGCGAAAGTTTTTTTTCGTTTATTTATTTAATTCAGTTGCAAGACAATTTTAATAAAAAAGTGTTTGTTTTGTATTACAAATTCACGTGATGGATTGTGGAGAGCCGTCCGCTATGCCAATAGCGGGATCGGCTGAGATAGCAGGTGAGGCTTCGAGTGGTTCGAACCAAACACCAAAGCCAAAGAGGAAGAGGATGCTAAAGTCAACCTCTTACTTGGCAGAACGTCCCACCCTACAAACGACCACTGTAAAGCTTGGTGGAGTGAGGGCAGGAAACAACTTCGCTGCATTGGCAGCAAGCGAATCTGACGACGAAGAGGAAGAATTAAAGTCGATAAGTAGCAGCATAAAAATGCTACAGCAAAGGATACAGGCCATTAAAGAACAGCAAATGGTCAGAAGGAAGAGGGATGAGCATGAGCAATCCCAACAACAGCAGTCGCAGCTTTCTCAAAAGCAGTCCAAACAAAAACAAAAGACAAAAACAATACCACAAGTGCACCAACAACGCCAACAAATGCAAAATAAACACCAGCAACAACAACAAGAGCAGCAGCCACAAAAACAGCAGCAGCAGCGACAACAACAACAACAACCATAACAAACACAACAACAACAACAGGAGCAGCAGCAGCAGACGAAGAAGAAGGAGAAGGTGCCTCCTATCAACACCTATAAATTGGAGGTGAATGCAACCAAGGACCTATGTAAGTTGGTAATTGGTAGTAATTTTAATACGTATCAAGAGATTGGGGAACGATCGCCATGTCATCCACTGTAATACAGTGGAGGGCTACGCGAAAGTGAAATAGCTCCTAAAGGAGACGACGACGGAGCACTTCTCATTCACACCGAAGTGTGAAAAGCGGCAATCGATGCTGCTGAAGGGGTTGGAACCGTCTTCCGATTCTGAGGAGATCCTGGCACTGCTCAAAGAGAAGGAGTGCGAAGGACTCAAGTTTGTGGGGGTAAAGCCATTTACCACAGCTAGAGCCAGGCGGGAGAAACGGAGTCTGCCGTTCTTCCTGGTGCAGCTCAGTCCCGAAAGTCGTCTGGATAGTCTAAGGAGACTATCAGGTGATTCACTGGGAAAAATTAAAAAGGAGCGAAGGCGTTATACAATGCGTTCGCTGCCAGAGGTTCGGGCACGCCGCGTCGAACTGCCAAATGCAGCCTCGATGCGTGAAGTGCGCTAAGAACCACAGTTCCGAAGAATGTCCTCTGGGTGTTGACGGAGCATCCGATAGGTCGCAGCTCTCGTGCGTGTTATGTGGAAATGTGGGACACACCGCAAACTATCGGGGTTGTCCTAAGTTCACCGACATTAAAAAAGCAAAATTGGCTCGGCAGCAGAAGGTGGAGGTCAAACGTTCACCTGTACGGTTTCAAACACCAGCCGTCACGCCCCAAATTTCCTACGCCCAAATGGCGTCAGGTAGGGGGGCTACGGTACAGCAAGCGACTGTTGCTGCTCCGGCGTCAATGCCAAAAACAACGGAAGCTGCACCCAACATGCTAGCCATCTTGCTCGCAATCCAAGGGCAGCTGGCTCAGCTGCAAAAGCAGGTTCAAGAACAGGCCAAGCGGGTGGACCAGATCTACGCGTTGCTGCCGGGCCTAACGCAACACATGCCGTAATGCATGCAAACTTTGAAGCAAACTTTGAAGGTCCTTGCGGTGAATGTGAATTCACTGATTAGGATCGAACGAAGAGCCGCGATGTTTAAATTGCTACAAGACCAAACTCCTGATGTGCTTTTCGCTAGCGAAACTAAGCTAACCGATAAGCACAAACTGGAGTACAATAATTATATCGTTAGAAGAAGAAACCGGCTCTGATCCAAACGTGGAGGCGGTGTCGCGATCTTCATTAAAGAAGGTATAAAATTTCACAGAGTGTACAAGGGAGTGTTGCGCAGGTTCCGGGTGTTGGAGGCAATTGTCATTTACATTCCGCTTCGCAGTGGAAAGCGGCTGTACTTGGCCTCTGTTTATGCACCTGAGGCTTCACAATCCACCCCATTCATTGCAGAGCTCGACACGCTTTTTCGACTTCTGAGGCTGGAATCGGGGGAGAATTATTTTATAATCGGAGGGGATTTCAATGCTAGAAAACAGAGATTAGGGAAATAATTTGCCAAATACTAGAGGGCACCTACTACTCGATTGGTGGGGTCAGCACGATGTCATGTACAGACTCGGTCTTAAAGCGACAGATAACCCGTTGTTTCCCAGAGGCGGGTCTTATTTGGATCTACTGCTGTACGACGAACGTATACGACTGACAGGTAAGAATTTACAAATGCTAAACTGTCTGCGCACATTCGTGTATGACGGTTTTAGCACCGAAATTACAGTTCCGAACGAAATTGCGGAATTGGAGGAGTTTGTTCACAGATATTCTTACAACTACAGTAAAACTCGATGGACACGCTTCTCCGCAACCTTGAAACGAGCGCTCTTCTCGAACACGCTCCACCCGCCGTCCAATGGGAATTTGTCAAACGAGGAGATCGACAATTACCTAAAACAAATGGACGAGACAATTAAACAAACTATGGACACTACAATACCGAGGTATCGACGTACGACTAACGAAGACCTGTTCCGCAATCTTACTATTGACGCACTGCACTGGCAGAAAAGTAGACTTCTGACAAGACTTAAAAACTTGTACAGACAGTTAACTGACCGACAAGACCCGGAGATTAGGACACTGAAGTCGTCGATTAAAAATATTCAAACGTTAATAAATGAGAATTACAGAATTTCTGTAAGTTTGTATTGGAACAACAAGGTTCGGGCTGTAAACACCAGCAACCCGATATGTTTCCGCAAATAAATAAACTATTTCGGAGAAAAAATCAAAACGACCTTCAGTGTCTTAAAATAGCCCGGACAACAGACAACGAACTGTTACTGACAATAGCAGGTATTGATCCAAATGAGGCCGCTGATGAAGACGACTTCTTTGTGATCGAGGATCCACAGGAGAAGGTTGAGACCATAGGGGCGACTTTCCAGGAAGTATACAAGGCCACTGATACCATTGGCCCTAATTACGACCTAGACAGTCGCGTCTTGATGCATAACTCCTGCATTCGAAATGAAATAGGGAGCTGGCGATCCGAGGGCTCTGGTTTCACCCGGTTTAGCGACGAAAATATGGCAAATAACGTCATTGCTAGAGAAGGTGACCTACCCCCGTTCATTTCGAAGCAAAAACTCCATGAGATCTTCGACACAATCAGGGCTAAGAAATCAGTGGGGACCGATGGTATTCCGAACATCGTGCTTCGACATCTTCCTCTAGAAGCGGTGGACATTTACACCACCCTGTTTAATAATGCAATGAATAATGCACATTATCCAGCACATTGGAAAACGGCGGTGGTTCAACCTATCCCCAAAAAGGGAAAGGATATATCCAATCCGGCGAATCTCCGGTCGATAAGTTTCCTTCCGAATATCAGTAAGGTTTTTGAAAAGGTAATCAATAGAGCTCTGTCTAGGTGGGTTGAGGACAAACATATAGTTCCGGATAATCAATTCGGTTTTAAGGCGGGACATGATATCTCACATGCCGCGTCTAAACTGGTTTCTGATATCCAATGGAATAAAGGCAAAAAACAATGCACTGGTGCCTGCCTTGTTGACTTGGAGAAGGCCTTCGACACCGTATGGTTAGAGGGTCTTTTCTATAAGCTGACTGGGCTGGGGATCAGTAAACCACTCTTGTACATTCTTTATAATATGCTACACAACAGACAGTTCATCGTGAAGAATGGTGATGTGACTTCTGTTGGAATATTTCAAATTAAAAATGGTCTTCAGCAAGGCGCGGTCAATTCGCCGATCCTATTCAACATTTTTACAAGCGACTTGATAGGTTCACTTCCCCATACTATTGCGTACGCAGACGATTTGATAGCGTACAGAACAGGTCCAAAAATCGAGGTCATTAATACTCTCTTGCAGCGTGACTTCGATAAGATAAGACGATTTTGCGATGACTGGAAGTTGAAAATCAACTTTCAGAAGTCGGAAACTATTCTCTTTAGGACGCCGTTGTCTAGAGCCTCAAGGGATACCAGAAAAAATTGGAGAAAGTTCTCGATTATTGGACAACACGGACAGCCTCTTGCCTGTCGAAATGTAGTCAGATACCTTGGAATCTGGCTAGATCAGTTTCTGTATTTTGGCAAAAATGTGGATGCTGCTCTGGCCAGAGCTAAAGGTGCCTTTGCCCTTACAAAGAGACTGTTTTATAGCAGCCAACTCGATGCGAGGGTAAAGGTAATCTGCTACATGGCCCTTGTCAGGCCCATGCTGGTATTTGGTTGTCCCGTGTGGTTCAATGTACGAGCAAGCTTAATGGAAAAGATTCGGGTGTTTGAGAGGGCTTGCCTTAGGGCTTGTCTTCGCTTGTACAGAACACCAGAGTCGGAGTACAAAAAATTTTATCCTAATGAGGTCCTTTACAACAGGGCGAACCTAATACGAGTGGACAACTTCGTAATTAAGCTGACTCGAAGGCACATTGCAAGAGCAATGACGTCGACGAATAACCTGATATCTGGGGCTTACTACCCCAATTACCTTTACCACGAGAGTGTGCGCGTTGACGGCTTCGTTCCACCGGGAGCATTCCTCTACCTGGATCAGATAGGGTTGATCCAGGATAGATCAGCGGTGCCGTTAATCTTCCATGTCGCTCGGACAGCTGGGGACAGGCGACTCAACTACAACAGAGACGTCGCACACCGCAATGTGGATCGCCTCCGGTTCCGCAGGGCGGTGGGGAATCGTGATAAGAGGGATGTCGTTCGGCAGCACCAGCATTTCTGGTGGTTGAATGATGGAGAAGATGTTTCGTCGTCGTTTCCGTCAATTACGGACCAGCCTTTCTAATGAGGCACAGCTGACCAATCTGTTTTCTCTTGTAAATAGCGATGGCCAGCTTACATAGGTTTAGGTTAGCATCTAAGAAATATATACATATATTAGTATATACAAAGGTGTATACTAATATATGTATATAATTGTGTATAATGTCTATGTGTGTGTATGTGTGTTTTGTGTATGTAGGTTAAGTAGAGTAAGGTTTATTTTAAGTTAGATATTAAGTTTTTATAAAAAAATAAAAAAAAGTCCATATGCTAAGTTTTTTCTTAACGAATATTTTTTCTTAGCCTTAAGTATACAATATAAATAATTTTAAATAAAATGTAAGTAAAGTCGAAAGACATAGATATAAGTATTTAGAGTAGCTTAGAGTGCCTGTGTGGGGCCAGTAAGTTAGTATAAGACTGTTAAGTAATTGTAAGCTAGCATTTAAGCATTTTTTGTTAGTATGTAAGAGTTAATTAGTAAGAAAATAAAATGTTATGTTATGTTATCGCTGTTATGCATTTGGATAATTCAGACGAAAGCTTTAACTTTATTTGACAAACTCAAGGAAAATTATCAATTATCAAGTGCCGAAAGTAGAGAGGTATTTGAAGCAAGCAGAGCTTGGTTTCAGCGTTTTAAAACTCGTGCAAATTTGCATAACATTGCATTGAAAGGAGAATTTTCTAGTGCAGATACTTCAGCTGCAGACAAGTTCAAACATGAACTGAAAGCAATCATTCAAGAAGGTGGATATTCTGCAAAACAAGTCTTAAACGCTGATGAAACGGGACTTTTTTGGAAACGTTTGCCAGGAAGGACGTACATTTGGAAATGCGAAAAATCTGCCCCTGATTATAAAGTAAGTAAAGATAGATTTACACTTCTTTTGGGAGGAAATGCAGCGGAGATTTTAAATTGAAGCCATTTTTAATTTACCACTCTAAGAATCCGAGAGCTTTCATTGGCGTGCAGATAAGAAAGCATGGATGACTGCATTCTTATTTCAAGATTGGATGGAAAATTGTGCTGTTCCTGAAGTGAAAGCTTATTGCTCTTCACAAAATATTGACTTTAAAGTGCTATTATTACTAGACAATGCACCAGATCACCCTGTTTTTTCTGATGATTATTCTGAAAATATAAAGGTGATATTTATGCCCCCAAATACCACATCAGTGGATCCCATGGATCAAGGTGTTATATCCAACTTTAAGTCCTATTATTTGCGATGAACATTTAATCAACTTTTAAAAGCAACTGATGGAGAAGATTTGCCCACCATGAAAGAATTTTGGAAAAACTTTAATATCATGATGACTATTGAAAATATAAAACTATCTTGGAAAGAAGTAAAAGAATGTATGAATGGAACTTGGCGCCAATTATGGCCTGAATGCATTATAAAAGATATGGAAGATATTAATGATGTTCCACACATTTTTAAAGAACTTGCAGATCCGGCTACAAATGCGAATTTTGAAGGAATGGAAGAAGGAGATATTAATGAGCTTCTGTTATACGACGAAGAGCTAAATAACGAAAGTTTGGTTGCAATAGGGATAAACAATTCGGTGAACGATGAAACACTTACACTTAGAGATGTATCCGAAGCTATTCCAATCCAAAAAACTTTAGATGATTTCATACAAAAAACTCCAAGATTGCCAAGTTAGACTGTGGAAATGGATTCAGATGACTCAAGCTCAGGGCCCCTATTCCGGTTCTATGAAAAAAGCTATGAAAATACTTTGCACTGATAAACGTAGTTTTGCGATTGCTGTTCTTTGAAAACATGGAATCTAATGTCAAAAAATTATCATATGAAAAGTTATTTATCATCGTTGATTTTCAGCTGAAAAGTGTGTTACTCGTAACTAGAACGATTTTGAATTTAAAACATTAAAAAAAAGGAAAACAATAAACTCAACCCCGGAAAGCGTGCGAGCGAAGAACAAAAATCATATTTAATCGATTATTTGGAAAATAATATTGATTTGGCTCACGATAGGTAAGTATTCAAATATTGTGTATGTAATGTATAATTTCTTAAAATTTACATGTTTCTTTTTAAATTGGATTGCATCGATGGAGGAAGAAATAGAGAGGCTATGTGGAAAGCACTAGCAGAAGAATTAAACGGGCTAGGTGGAGCCAACAAGGATGGAAGCAAATGGAGAAAATTTTGGCAGGATTTAAAGTAATTTGCATACACACATATATTAACATTTATTCGTTTTTGATCATTTTAATATTGTTTTCCATCCTCTAGGCAATATACCAAAGAGCGTAATTGCCAAATCCTAGACAGTATCTCGAGGAGTGGTGTTAAAGGTACCAAAGTTGTTAAACCGTTAACGGAAGTAGAAAAGCATATAATAACGTTGATGGCACCCCAGGCGGTTGACGGTGACATAGAGGTTGACGAACTAGGCTTTCAAGCCGAGTTGTATGAGGTTGGTTAAACACACACACAGTTTATCTACATATCTAAGGATATCGTTTACCTAGAAGACACAACGGTGGAAACTAATACCGTGCCAAAAGATGAATTGCCAACAACATCAACCTCAACCCGTAATCCAAAAAGAAAGGCCAAGCGTCAATCTGACAACAGTTTGAGCAAATATTTGGAAATTGAGGAAAAAAAAAATGAAGATAGAAGAAGAAAAACTTGAACTAAAAAAGAAAAATTATTATTAATAAAACAAAACACAGAAGTTCTTGCTTCTATTTCCGAAATATTAAAAGAAATAAAAAATAAATTAAAATAAATAAACTTTTTTTAAAATTTCATTTACTTATGTTACCAATGTTAGCAAGCTCACAAGGCCAAGGTGGTTGAGACCAATAGAAACGCAAATCCTTTTCCCATCTCGAAAAAAAAAAAAAAAACATAAACGGTAGAAATTTAGGTAAAACCCCTTGAGGTATGCAATGGGTAGGATCTGTGTTGTGGAGAAGCAAAACGAGCATCGCTGAAAGTTAAGCGTTTTGAAATTCTCCACCGCTAGGAATTTCTAAAATTATGGGTAGCTGGACAAAGTACCTATAGGAATTTGAAAGCTTTGTTATAAATCGACCAGAGTATAGAAGAAGTGAAGTCTTGGTAAACTTGGTGAACTAAGGTTTTATTCATTAATAAAAATTTGTGATATAAATGTTTTTTTTTTTTAAATATTTACTGAAAATGATGAAATGATGGTTTAATATAGCTGATTGAATTCTTCGATCTTCACTTAGTAAGGAATTAAAACTTGTTGAATTCGAGTTCGTTTCACTGTCCTCTATCTCTTCAACATATTAAGGTAAAGGAACTCGAACCTTCATTAAAATGTTATGCAGCATTGCACATGCATTTATTATTTTTCCAGCTTTTTCAGGACTATAATGCAGAACTCTATCTTTCAGTAAACAACGAAACCTGCCCTTGAGGATACCGATACACCTCTTAACAATATTTCTCGTGTTGTTTTTATGTGACACTTTGTATTTTTGTTCAGCCCCATGTGTGGGCGTTAAAATTGGTGTCATCAGCCATGGTTGCAGAGGATATCCACTATATCCAAGTAACCAAAAATTTCTTTGTCCCGGCTGATATTTTCCTTCCAAATGTCTTTTTAAAATCGAGCGTCGCCAAATATATGCATCGTGCGAAGTTCCACCGAATCGTGCATTTATATTCAATAAAATAAAATTGCTATCACAAACAATTTGCACATTTTTTTGAGTGACCTCCTTTCGTGCAATAATAGACGTGTTCGATATCTTTGTTGGGGCAAGTTATCTTAGTGTGGGTTCCATCTATCAGTCCAACAACACCCGGAAAGGAAGCAACTTCAAAAAACTTCTGCTTCACTCTAGTAAGCTCTTCATCATTTGGAAATTTGACGAATAATATAATATAATTTGCAATAATCCCAGGTGCTTCTGCTACTTCAGTAACACAACGGCTAAACAGAAGTTTGGGATAATGCCAAGAGTGCATCTTGACCTACACTTGCAAAGAATGTAAGTGCAGCAAGTATTTTTAAATATGGCGCCAAGGCATGAATGCGGCTTGTTTTCTTCAAAAACGGAGACACTGTTTCAATTAATTCGCGGCAAAGATGTTTAGGAAAACGAAACAGTTCTATAAACCTTTCTTCGGATAAAACTTCGAAAGGGTTTTGAGCGTCGCTTAAACTTCTTCGGAAAGTTCTCATCCTAAATCTGAAATGCAAACACAAAATTTAACATCGCTTTAATACGACCATTTATGCAAAGCTTTCAGAATTTCTGCGATCTTCATCCAAGAGTAAATAAATAAATATGTTGCTCATCGCACCTTTTGCTTTAAATTTGAAATAACTTATCTTATCTTCATCAAGTATGAAAAAAATATAACATAAAAATTACATGTCAAATGATAAATTGAAATTCAGCAAAAAAGTCAGCTGAGTTTATCATATTGAAACGAGAATCAACTTGCTGAATAAAATGAAATGATAAAATGAAAAAGTCCTATGAAAAGTTTTGTGAAAAGAATATTATCATTTCATTTTATCATAGAACCGGAATAGGGGCCCAGAATAGAAAATGGAACAAATCGAATCAGACTTTTATTTTTATACGATGAATTCTTAATTTTAATTGTTATCTTATTATTTTTGTTGTGTTTTTTTCATGAATTATTATATTTTTTTTAATAAAAACTTACTTTTAAAAATATGAGTATGAGTACGTTCATACAATTGTATGTATACAAAATCGTGTTTCGGTTTGCGTCATTTCGAGTCACAACTTTCCGGTGCCAATTAGGAACGCAAACCGGGGTATTGGTGTATATTCTTTCTATTCAGTTTAATACTAACATAACATAGAATCCTTTAAAGTACGAGCTAAACACGAATAAGTATACCAATTCCAATTCAACCTATAAGACTTAACCCACTCCTTCCACCAACTGTCAAACTCTTACTTACTACTTACACGACAAACCCAACTCCGTTTGCATTGAGGGCATAACCAAAACCAACATAATGGTTTCGATTCAAGGCCTTCAAGAAGGCCTTCCTATTAAGCCAGCGGAATTAATGCAAATTTTCGTTCGCTACCATGAGAGTTTCGACATCTCTTCCGACGAAGTTCATAATGATCTTTCTACGTTGTCTTCGCATGTCAGCTCCAAACGTCTTTCCCATTTGCAAAGAACTCGTTCAAATTTTAAAAACTATTACAGTTCCTAACAAACTGAAATCTGTATCCTCCAGTCCACAATGCCTGTCCATTTACTACCAAAATGTAAGAGGTTTGCGCTCTAAAATCTCCTCGGTATATCTCAATTCTCAAAAGTTTCCCTATGACCTAATTGCTCTTACTGAAACAAATCTAATTCCAGACATAAAAAACCATGAGCTGTTTCCTCCAAATTTCAACGTTTTTCGAAAAGATGGATTTGAAAGAGCTGATAATCCTTATGGCCGCGGTGTTTTACTGGCAATCCGGAACTGCTTTCACTCAACTCCTGTCGATATTCCCCACACTGAAAACTTTGAGTTAGTATGCGCCAACATTACGCTCCCCAAACGATGTCTTTACGTACTTTGTTGCTACATTCACCCATCTCAACCCATTGAGTCTTATCAACCTGTAGTTCACGCAGTTGATTTTTTTACTGAGGATGCACAACCTGAAGATTGCATTGTTCTAGTAGGAGATTTCAACCTCCCTCACCTTATATGGGAGCCTTCCGATGATTCGTCTCATTTTGTCTCTCGTAATTCGACATCTGAAATAGAAATATTGATGGTGGACTGCCTAACCAACTCAAGTCTGTTTCAGATTAGTGGAATACCTAACACAATGAACAGACAACTCGATCTTGTCTTCACATCCGATTCAGATAACTGTGTCGTTTATAGGAGTGATCATCTTCTTTCTAAACTAGACCGCCTTCATCCCCCCTTGTCATTTATATATTCATATGAAAATGGCAACACATGTGTCGATTCGGAAAATTCATTCTCATTTGACTTCCGTAGAACCGACTTTAACAAACTTAAAAACCTCATCAGCAACCTTAACTTTGACTTCATTGGTGAGACAACTAACATTGATCTTGCCCTATCAACGTTCTATTCGTTAATTTTCTCCTGCTTTGCCCAATCGGTTCCGTATACCTTCCGAAAGGACTGCATATCTGCTCCTCCCTGGTACAACAATGAGTTGCGCTCTCTCCGTAATAACAGAAACAAGCTGTGGCACAAATTCTTAAGAACTCGATCTGATTCCGACTACAGTAATTATCGATCGGTATATAATCGTTTTTCTGAACTTTGTGAGTCTCTTTACCTTGAGTACCTCTACCGCATGCAATTTAGCTTAGTCTCTTCTTCTACCAGTTTATTAATACCAAAAGAAAGTCAGACGGCTACCCATCTACTCTTAAATGTCTTAGTGAATCTTCTGCCGACCCAAAAACCATTGCAAATTTCTTTGCCTCTCATTTTAACAAATCCGTTTCTAAGAAAACAGCTGAACCCGATCCTAGCTACTTTAGCTATATGAGAAACTATCCTGAGACGTCAGCCATTTCACTAAATATAACAACAACTTTGGTATCTGAAAACATTACCAAACTTAAAGATGATTTCTCGTCCGGCCCTGATGGAATTCCGACTATTGTAATAAAAGAGTGTGTTACCCATCTCGGTCCTCCTCTTGCTGCTTTATTTAACTTGTCTGTCTCAACAGGTACTTTCCCTTTCCTATGGAAGGAATCTTACATTATCCCTATTCATAAAAAAGGAAGTAAAGCCGATGTCGATAATTATAGACCCATAGCGAAACTCTCTTGCATACCCAAACTTTTTGAAAGCATAGTCTATCAACAACTGCTTCCGTACTGTAGGCCAACTATCTGCACAAATCAGCACGGCTTCATGAATGGTAAATAACAGAGTTCGTCTCTAGGACTCTTCATGCTTTAGAAGACGGTGATGAAGTCGATTCAATTTCCACAGGTTTCAGCAAGGCATTCGATAAAATTTCTCACCAACTTATCATCTTTAAACTAAAAAAACTTGGCTTTTCTCCTCATTTTGTGGCATGGACCAAATCCTATTTAGAAGACCAAGAATACAGGGTCATCTTCAGATCTTCAATATCCGAACCCATTAAAGCAACATCTGGTGTCCCTCAGGGTAGTCACCTTGGTCCAATCATCTTTATCCTCACAATTAATGATATAAATTTCATTTTAACTAACTCTAATCTTTCTATTTTCGCTGATGACATGAGAATTTCCAAAGTCATCTCATTGCCTTCTGACTCCCATTGCCTGCAAGATGACTTGAATAAGTTTTCGGTATGGTGCAAGCAAAACTTTTTGGAGCTTAATGTCAGCAAATGCCAAGCGATAACCTATTCCCGTAAACGTCTACCTCCCCCTCCAAGAAACTACTTCATCTGCGATGAGCCTATTCCTTCCACTACCCAAGTACGGGATCTAGGTATAATTTGTGATAGAGAATTGAATTTCGACTCACATATTGACAGCATATAAATAAAGCTAACTCTTCACTCGGCTTTATCAAACGCTGGTCAAAAGAATTTTCCAACCCTTACGTTGCAAAGTCCTTGTACATTACTTTTGTAAGGCCTCTTCTCGAATATTGCAGCCAAGTTTGGTCACCCTATAAACTAACCCACATTCAAAGAATAGAAGCAGTCCAACGCAGGTTTATCCGTTTTGCACTTCGTGGTCTACCTTGGGCCGATCCATATGGATTACCCCCCTATGAAAATAGGCTAAAACTAATTAGCATGCATACCCTAAAAAAACGTCGTGAAGTCGCTGATGTACTTTTTATCCACCAGTTACTGACTGGAAATATCGACTGCTCGACAATAACGCAAAATATTGCATTCACTCCCAATCCCCGTAATCTAAGATCTGTCCCACTCTTCCTGATCCGAACTCACCGCACCAACTACGGTCACTTTGAACCCATATCCAGAATGTTGCGTATAACGAACAACTACGCTGAAGTCTTTGACCTAAATAGCAGCAAACAAGAAATAAAAACAGCGCTACTCAATATGCCACTCCCTTAACATCTCCCCCGTCCACCATTTCTCCTCGCCCCATTAGATTAAGTATATCTATGTTAGTTTTTAAGTCTAGTTTTAAGTTTGGCTTGTTAATAAGCTTAATAAAGTTGTCCGGGGTAGACCCGGGCCAATAAAAGACTCATTAACACAGATTCGGTGTTTTATTCCAAAAAAAAAAGAGATAAAAATAATAAAATGATTGAAAATGATTGATGTATTCAGATCAGAAATCTATTAAGTGATATTTAATGTTGTTATACTGTTGTTCTTAATAGTTAATTTATTTTTTCCATTTATATGTATTTGTTCATTATTTGTGTATTTATATAAAATGTTCATTTGTTCATGTATATAGTAATGTAATTAAATAAATTGTATATTTGCAGTCAATTATTTCTGAACGTTTGTATTATTATTTTTTATTTAATTGGTTATGTAAAAAAATCGTTTTTTAACTATTGTACAGTCTAACCGGAGCTTTTGCCTGCGCATGTCATCCGTATCTGACCTATCAAAACCCAAAATTTCTAAACGCGAAAGATCACCAATTTCCGAGGACTTTCGTTTGTCCTTGAAGAAAAAATTCTGAAAAAAAAATTTCCGAAAAAAAAGGGAAATGATCCCAATTATAATTACTGGAGTCCCTTGCAATGCCTTCCGGATAGCGAAGAAGATATGGACGAAATAACTTCGCCAAATAAATGTAGTGAAAAAGTGTTATTGCCTCCAATCAAACTATTGCAAAAATCTAGTGAATTTGTGCACAACCTTGCAAAATCGTTAAACATAACAGATTACTTTGTTAAAAAGATGTCTATAGGCATTAAAATAACATGCAATTCTGCTGAATCTTACAGTGCCATATTAGAAAAACTAAAAAGTCAAAGTTGTCAATTCTTCTGTCACGATTTCAAGAGCGAGAAAGCATTCATAGTAGTTTTATATGGTATGAGCGAAATGGACCCCAATCTTCTAAAAACTGAACTGATTAAAATTGGCTTAAAGTGCATAAATACTAAAAAAAATAATTAAAAAATCGGAGCATTTCACGGACACAATTTATATAATATCATTAGAAAATGGTTCAATAAGATTGCATGATCTTAAGAAAGATTATCGCTCCATCTTTCATACGCAAGTTAGCTGGAACAACCAACGAAAGCTAAAATGTAAACTAACCCAATGGCACAATTGCCAGATGTTTGGGCATGGTGAAAAAAATTGCCACGTCAAAACCTTCTGTGCCAACTGTGCCGGCCCACATAAAACTTCTGTCTGCTCTAATTTTTCCGCTGAAAAATGTGCAAATTGCAACGGACCACACAAATCAACCGATCCATCATGCGTTAGCCGATCAAAATTCTTAGAACTCAAGGAAAAATATAAACAAAATAATATGTCAAAGACATCCAACCGACAACATATTTCACCACCCACTCACACTAAACATCAACAGGTTCCAATTAACTCTTTGTCAGAGTTCCCGCAACTTCCACAGCGACGTCAGCTGTTTCCCGCCTCTCACCCTAATCAAACGAAGTTGGAAAGTGTCGCCCTTCCAACAATCAACAATGTTTCAACAACAACACTCTGTTCACAGCGGATGAATTAAATAGTCTATCTATGGAATTAATTACAAATTTATCTACATGTAAGAATAAGTTTGAACAATTTAATGTTATCACACGTTTAGCAACTAAGTTTTTGTGTCATAACTCTAAATAATATGATAGATAGGCATTTAAATATTATTACTTGGAATAGTAGAAGTATTCGCAACAAAATCACCGAGTTTGATAACTTTTTAAACGCTAGAAACGTCGACATAACTCTTGTAACTGAATCATGGCTTAAACAGGACTTAAGATTGTCCACACCTGTCTTCAAATGCTATCTATTCGATAGAGTTGATCGAGACGGAGGTGGAGTAGCCATACTAATAAGAAGATCTATTCAGCATTCGCTTTTGCCTGTAGTGAAAACGCTTTTAATAGAAAACATTGGAATTAGCTTAAAATTGCGTAACCAGAGAGAAATTAAAATCTTTTGTGCTTACTTTCCCGGCGGTAGAAGCTCATTAGAAAAAAAGATAGCTTTTAAGAATGATCTCCGCAAATTACTCTCACTCCAAGGTGAATTTATTATTGGTGGGGACTTAAATTCAAGACATAAAAATTGGGGTTGCTTGCGATCAAATGCCTACGGTACGATCCTCTCAGATCTATGTTTAAATTTTCCAGCATCTGTGATCTTTCCTTCTAGTCCTACATTTTTTCCCAGTTCTAACCGTAGTCCATCTGTACTTGATTTATTTGTGTCTAATATGCCTGGTTACCTTTCCCAACCGGTTTCCATTAACGACCTCAGCTCTGATCATAACCCTGTGTTTTGTCGGCTTCGCAAATCAGGTGTGCAAAAGGTCGCATATGAGCTAGATTTTAAAAATGCGAATTGGAATCGTTTCCGGTCAGTGCTAACCTCCAAATTCCGGAACTTTCCCTGTAATCTAGACAGCGTTACCTCCACTGTTGATGTTGATTCCATTATCTCAGATTTTAGCAAATATGTACTAGACACTATTGAATTATGTGTTCGTAAAGTTCCTAAAATAATCTCGGCAATCAAGCTTCCCCCTTACATCCTGGAACTCATTCAAATTAGAAATGCTTGTCGAAGACATTGGCAAAGATACCGTCAGCCGTTCTACAAACATAAAGTTTCCCACCTCAATAATCTTATTTCAAAACTTATTTTTGATTACAACAATAAGAAGTGGAACATCAAATTACGATCTCTAGATTTAAGTTCAAAACCTTTTTGGAATATTGTCAAAGTGGTTAAAAACAAAAATAGACAACTTCCCTTTCTACTTTCGCAAAAATCACGAAATATCTTCTAATTTAGGTGACGCAGAAACAATTAATTTAGTGAACCAATCCATTCAAAAGCTTTTGATTGGTAACAATGATCCTCCATCCTCAAGCCTGTATATAACCTTGGAAGATACAAAATTCATGGTCAAAGAGCTGAGTAATCGCAAAGCTGAAGGATTCGACCAAATTAAACACATATACTCGTATATTAGGCAAATGCCTAAATCTGTCCTTGAGCGTTTAACGTTTGTCCTTAACGCCTGTATTAAAATGGAATACTTCCCAAATGTATGGAAACTCGCTAAGATTGTTCCAATTCCTAAAGCTGGAAAGCCTCCTTATGTGGTTACTAGTTACAGACCAATTAGTTTATTAAGTGGTCTTAGTAAATTATATGAAAAGGTTATAAAAGAAAAAATCTGTAAGCATATTGAAGACAACAACCTACTTCCCGATATACAATTTGGGTTCAGGCGCAATCACAGCACTACCCATCAAGTGCTAAGGATCTGCAATCATGTTAAATCGTCTCGTGCAACAGGAAAATCAACAGGCATGATATTATTAGACGTCGAAAAAGCTTTTGATTCTGTCTGGCATGACGGGCTTATATACAAAATGATAAATTTCAATTTCCAGCCAAATCTCTGTAGAATTGTCCGTAGTTTCTTGTCCAACCGCTGTTTTAGAGTGCAAATTAATAATGATGTCTCCAGCATTGTCTACTTTCATTCTGGTGTTCCCCACGGCTCAGTGCTTAGACCTGTTTTGTATAACCTGTTTACGTTCGACGTACCATCTGTACCCAACTGTGAAGTTGTGGCTTTCGCAGATGATATAGCGATTTTCTCTTCTCACGAATTCGCTTTCAACATTGAGAGGAATCTCGACTATGGGTTGAGAATTTTTCAAATTTACTTTAATAATTACTTTACTAGGAAAAGAAAAGCCTGTTTTCTATCTAGTGGACAATTGCATGTGAATGGGGCTAGTATAAGTTGGGAACCCTCAGTAAGGTATTTAGGAATTCACTTGGATTCCAAACTAACATTTAATACGCACATCACAAATACCTTAAACAAAATCTCTGTTGCGACCAAGATGTTATACCCCTTCATAAACCGAAAGTCAAGGCTATCAAATGCCAATAAAATAACGATACTTAAAGTTACTTTTCAAGCAATACTGCTTTATGGTTGCCAAGTATTTATTTTTATTTTTTTTTTGTTATATTGAAGGGTATTTTCCGCTTTCCCTTCGTAGAGATAATTAACGTCCATTTAATTTCAAATTATGTATTCATAATAATATTACAGATGAAAGATAAATTATATACGAGGGGCGTTCAATATATTCTCGGTATCGATATGAAGGAAAATGCGAATTCAATTTAAATTGTTTTTATTTTTCAATATAATCTCCCATAACATCACTGCATTTGTTACATCTTGAGATAAGCTTTTTTAAACCCTCAAAAAAATAAATTTCCTCTTTCCCTGCAAAATACCCATTTATTGCCGACTTGAGTTCTTCATCATCCTAAAATCTTTTTCCACGAAGACATTTTTTCAAATCCGGAAACAGGAAATAATCACTAGGGGCAAGGTGTGGACTATAGGGTGGGTGTTGGATTTCTTCGAAACCACAATCTCGCGCAGCAGCCTTGGAAACTCGCACCGTGTGAACAGGAGCGTTGTCATGAAGAAGCAACACACCCGCTGCGAGTTTACCCCGTCTTTTCTTTTTAATTTCCTCCCGCAAATTATGCAAAGTGGAAGCGTAGGATGTGGCGTTGATGGTTTCACCTTTTTTTTTGTACTCAATGAGCAAGATTCCCTTTGAGTCCCAAAAAACTGTGGCCATGAGCTTCCCGGCAGACGGAGTGACTTTGAACTTCTTCGGGGGGTCTGTTCCTTTTTATGCCACTGCATGGACTCTTGTTTGCTTTCAGGGTCATAGTGGTGGACCCATGTTTCGTCCCCAGTAACAATTCGATCCATAACACCGTCCGCGTTCTCACTACAGCATGCGATTCTCACTTTTTTCTGAGGCGCTGTGAGCATTCGTGGCACCCACCTTGCACTGACCTTTGAAAGGTTAAGATGGTCATGAAGAATGGTGTGAATGGTACGAATTGAAAGCTTGGTGATCTCTGCCATCATTTTCACCTTTATTCGGGCATCCTCAAGAACAAGTTTTTCGGCTTCTTTGATGCTTTCTCCCGTACAAGCAGTAGCCGGGACGCCGGAGCGGGGGTCGTCTTCAATGCTCTCTCTGCCTCTTTTGAACTCACTTGACCACTTTTGCACAGTTGATAATGAAGGTGCGGAACCCTGGTAAACAGCCACCATCTCTTTATGAATAGTTTTTTGACTTTTTCCTTGCTTAGTGAGAAATTTAATTACAGCGCGATGCTCAATTTTCACCATCATCGTCTCAGTTGCCATTATGATTTTGTTTAACTAGAGATAAAACGCGAAATAATAATCACATGTATATGAAATTTTACATGAATGCACTAAATAGTACTACTTGATAAATAAGTCAATTTATATATACAACCACAGCTTCACCCCTATACCGAGAATATGTTGAACGCCCCTCGTACATATCATATCTCTGAATTGTAAAACGTGTGGGAGCGAAACTTTGTAACTTTTATGCGAAATAAAAACTCTACTCTAACGATTGTACAATATATAAATTTTAATATAAGAATCCTTGTTATGAGCTTTCACAAATGAAATAAAAGATCCATGAAAATATATTTAGATACAAGTTTTCATATTTATACCATTTGGTTAAAAAAAAATTTTGAGTATACATTATAATATTTATCATAAAGGGTTTTTCATTAGAGGCACCACTGTTTTCCAATAGGTATTCTCTGAACTCACGAACATCGTTTTTTTTTTGACAGATGCAGATGTCATATTTGTACTCCGAATTCCCTACCATTTAACCGTGGAAGGATATTTTCTTCAACAAGGTTTTCGACTAATCCACATTTTTTATCAAAATTCGATGTCAGTTATGTACGACTTTGTTTTCAACAGTTATTCGTATGATCGCCCGGATAAACGAACAATTGAGCGGTTAGTGAATAATATTGTCGTGCTACTGAAACAGTCAAATGCCAAAAATGAGGAATATTGCAGGTCGTATTTTGCGAAAAGACTTGGTTATACGTCCGCACAAGATTGTATTCACAAAAGAGCTAAAGCCAAATGACAATCGTTCTCGTCGATCTTACGCTGATTTGGCGACGGAAGAAGATCCGTATTTGCACCGGAAAGTTATCCTTAGTGACAAGACACATTTGGTCCTGAGATGCCCCAAAAGTTGTGAAGTTTTCAAGCCAGAGATGTCATTGGGATGAATTTCTTCGGACACAGAAAAGGAAGATCACTATCGCTCCAGGTCAACCTGTTTTTTTTTTCTTTGTTTGCTCGAAGGTTTCGAGGATATGTAGTTTCAAGAGGCTGATGACATTTCCCGCACAACTTTTGCTAATATCAATTTTGGGAAAATGAAGCTTGGTGATCGTCGTTTTGCAAAAAATGGGCCTGCCAATTAGCCCTGTCAATTAGAAGGAATAAAAGAAGCTCGAGAAACGATAAAGGTAGACTTATTTCCCCAGTGCGTTAGACAGAGGGATACATTTAACGCATTTTTGACTGTCATTACACACTTTGAGGACCATTGTATCCAACATGGTAATGTAGACTTCCGAAATTAGGTCACGAACAGCCGTTTGTTGAATTTGAGACGGAAATGAGAAATCAAGTGAAATTCTGGGAATTTAAAAGTGAAGCTGAGAGATGTCATCAGTGTTACGTGATTGGTGTTGGATGCAGTCTTCACTATATTTTTAACTCCTTTAGGGCGCTATAGGTAGCATAGTTATTATAGTACTATACATAGTACTAAAAAAATATTTAAAAGGTTCGTAGATATTCCTGGAGTGAAAATATATTTCAATAAGCTTTTTGATTCGCCCAAAGACTACGATAAACATGACCAAATATTTATGAAGGTCATAGAAAGATCCAGAGCTCTACTAAGTTCAGCAAAAATAAGTTACATTATAGGCCAGTCAGTATCGAAAGGTAGTATAAAACCGTATGAGCTCGGGTCTAACAGATAGCAAATGCTCTTCGGTACCACAGAGAAACAATGTAACAAAGATGAAGGTTTTCTTGCTGGAAGGGAACCAAAGTGAAGTAGTCCAGTACCGTATTGAAAATCCAAACCTTACTTTGAAAGTAAGGACTTCACAGTCACAGCATGCTCTCTGCGTTTTGGGGCAAAACGTACGAGTGCATTTTTCGGTATGCAAAATGAAGTAAACCGTTCTGGTATTTCCGAATCCGCTTATATAATAGATTCACTAGTATCAGGATTTTAGAAAGATCCAAACCAAGTCCCTAAGGAGGTACTTTACTATTGGCAATATTAATAGTATAAGAGCTGGTAAAATGTTGTTTGTCGGTGTCAAAACAGTGTCAACTCTGGGCACTGGTCTCGTCTAACCGGACGTGATCTGCCAAACTTATAAAGGCGAGGGTTTAGCAAGAGAAATTAGATCACTATAATTTACTGTTAAAAATGACTGAACCTCAGAAGGAGGACGTACGGCGGATGATTTCACGGTGGCTTACACATATACCTTAATCGGTAACATCACCGTAATTGAAGCTGAGGTCTGTAAGATTTTGGAATTGACAGGCTTTTGAAATAGAGTTGGAGGCGGATGACCCCAACCTTTAAGCTCTCATTACCCCGAAGTGGGCTACTAACTATGTAATGTTCCGGCACCTTTCACTCACGAGGTATTATAAAGGACCTGGTCTTCCAGGTTAGGGGTTATGTACTTGAACACGTAAAAAGCTCACTGTCGTGAGGCAACAAAAGGATAAGGATGACCCCATAAAACGAAAAAGAAGAACGACCTTATAATCGGCACATGGAACGTTCGAAATTTAAACAGACCTCGTGCACCCAAAGAAAAAGCGGAGTATGTCGATTGCTTTAAAGCAGATATCACCGCCATACAGTACCGGAAAAAGGAGGATGAAAAACTATGATAAGAGGTCTTAAGGTTTCTACTCGTAAGCACCCGCAAACAATGAGAAAAGACGACGCCACAAAAGACACGAGCTGTACGACACCACAACAAATACTCAGCCAAATTGATCAATTTGCGATCAGGGTAAGATCTTCCTCCAGTATTATACTCGTAGTTAGAAGTTCGAACTTTCCAAGTGACGAAAATAGACTCGGATCACTACCTCGTTGCATCCAAGGTACGTCTACAGAAACTTCAAATACATTAAACCAATATTCCTCAACTTCTCGACAAGCTCTATTCAACTAACATCAAATGATGTAGAGGAGGCGCTTCGATATCAGTAAGCCATTGGAAACGCCGCAGCTGATGAGCTACATCAACGCAACCCACAGTTTGATAACGAATGCACACGTAGGGAAATAACTAGACTACGGAGCAGCACTGTATAGGAGGACGAGAGCGGCCCGTGATCAAAAGACGATGGAAGGACGTCGGTTTCTCTGGAGGAAAAAGAAAGAGCATGTTCTTATGCTTCGCGATCGAGGAAATAGAGAGGTGATATTCCAGGAGCAATATTCAGAAGTTATACCAAAATGTAAAAAGAATATGCTGAGGTAACAAGGCCCGAACAGAGGCATGTTGATATGAACACGGAAACATAGTGTAAAGTCATAGTCGTACCAGGGACAAATTGAATTCCGCTATCATACCCGACCAAAATGAAGTGGGGATTGCAATACCATATGATCAGCAATATCTCTCCGGGACATTTGAGGTCGAAAATGGGTTCATGATGTAGCTTTCTGAACAGAGACACAACTTTTCAAAATCGTTAAGTCGTGAACGAGAGCAAAACTATTAATAAAAGTACATATGCTGTCAACCAGAAGAGATACATAACATCGGGGAATTAGATGGAACATCACAATATACAGCTATAACGTTGAGGAAGTCATGGACTTGGTACATGCGGCTCTACTAATAAATCTGGTAAATGACATCTCATCACAAATCAAATGAAGAAGACAAATGAGTAATAAGGAATTGTCAAGAAATATCAAGGAGACCCTATGCTCGTATAAAGCCCTCATCAGTCCAGTCCTGCTATATGGATCAGAAGCATGGACGCTAATGAAGGTGGATAAAGATATCCTAGGGTGTTTAGAACGTAAAATTTTCCGAGTTATCCCTTTTAAGTTGACGAGTTTTGGCCTAGTCAGGAAGGTGCATATTAGTCGTCTAACATAGCTAAGATATGTAGAGCGAATGAAAATTAGCACTCCATTCCGATTGGTCTTTGATTCCATTCCGGAGGGACAACGCAGCAGAGGAAGATTTGGCGTGCGCAACAGAGATAGACAGCACCGACATGAGATTTGAGAGTGATAACTACTTTACCACTCCCCGGGGACTAAAAGCGTGTTACGTGATTGTGAGGTATGAGTTAATATCTTGCAGAGTATTTCAAACTTTTAAAAAATTAAGAGTGAAGCAGAGAACATTAAAGAGAATTCGATATCAAAAAAACTCCTAGGATTCCTCCTCCTCCTAGATATTGGTATAGCATGACAAAAGTTTCACTTCTATCTCTATTGACGGCATTCAGATCCCTTGAGAACCTTATTAAAAAAAGAACTAGAAATAGCCGGGCTAGAGCGGGCCTTAAGTAAAATATGTAAGTACTTGGCAAGCAATTGCTACTGGCTGTGTCTGTGTTGCTGTCTGCATGTCCTAAATAAGTACGGGCCGATGAATGCTCAAGTCAAATATTGGCGGATTTTCAGAACAAATGGCCGGATTACAAGAAATTGAGTTCGGAAAGTATCAAATTTCATAAAATAAAGGATGCGGTAAGTATAAATAGAAGATAGGGTGATAGGGTGGCCGGGTTAAATCTTAGACATATTGCATCCTTCTCACTTGGGTATTGAAAGAACACGACTGCAACCATGTAGGCTATTTTTGTTGGTTAACGTAAGACTGGACTAAGGAAACAGTATCTCATCAGGCCTTCGCTTCTAAAATTGGAAAAACGTGCGATATACGATAAGAAATTTTAGACTGCATCCAGCGATCTTTTGGGCATACAAGTATGCAGAGATATGGTCAAATTTTCTTATTGAACGCAACGCTTAGCCTTCTGTATGAGATAGAATCATAGGTAATCTCTACTTGTCCGTAGATATTGAAAGAGATTGGAAGAACTTACGGTTTAGACAGTCTAATAAATAGTTGGTTTTAGAGATTATTACTACTCTGTCTTCTATCAGCCCTATTGCAGAGCTCAAATAAAGCTGAAGGTCGTCGGCAAACACATCGAAATTGCAAGGAGACAAACACATGGGTGAATTTTTTATAAATATTTAGAATAATAAGGGTCAGAGTAATGCGCCTTGTGGGACACCTTTCCAAGTGTAGCATAATGTTAGCATAATTTCTTTCTTATACTATAAATTGGCAACCCTCATACGAAACATATTGTCAAAGTTACCCTGTGTATTTAATTCTTTTTTCTCCTTATTCATTCCAATATGTGAAGTCAAACCGAACGGTCATTTTTGTCCTTACACAGATAATCACTCTGGTACAGCAACATAAGTGTTACGATTGCATCAGAAAGGTTAAAGAGGTTAGGGAGTTTATTATAGGGTCACCTGAGTCAAAGACTTTAGAAAGGTCAAGGAGCGTCAGGAGTGTTATT
Organism: Volucella bombylans; assembly: GCA_949129095.1. Taxonomy (NCBI): domain Eukaryota; kingdom Metazoa; phylum Arthropoda; class Insecta; order Diptera; family Syrphidae; genus Volucella; species Volucella bombylans. Next base: position 71,754 of record CASBSA010000213.1, read on the forward strand.
TGGTTACGATCATAATACTTAATTGGAAAGACGACAAGAATTTATTTTGTTCAACAGAGTTGTTGCTTTGTCTAGAGAGAATGAGATTGGAGGGCTCTTGAAAGGGAAGGCAGTAAGGCTATTGGCCAGCGGATTGTGGCCCTGTGTCTGGCTTCCAGGGATCGGGATATACTCAAGTTGTTAAGTTGTGATAGCATTAAAAATATGTTTAATGTGACCGCTCACAAAGGCAGAAATCAATGTTAATCCCATCCAATTCTACGAATTTTTGTGTGACTGCAAGGATAGCCTCGCAGGAACTAGGATATTTCTAATTTCGTTCCAGACCTGCTAAGAGGACTGATTTGCAGTTAGTTTGTTAGCAAACACAGAATGTTGGTGTTAAGCTGATATCTGGTACTTATAAAGCTGCAATGCATTTCAGTTGTAATGCACAGCAGGCGTTTCCAGCGTTCAATAAGAGTGCTGAATTTTGCATGTCCAAAACACAGGTATTGAATGGTATAAAGCATTCAAAGAAGACCGAGTAGTGCCTCATTCTGGTCGAACTTTAACGGCTACAAACGATGAAAACGTTGACAGAATTAAAAACCTGGTGATCGGAAACTGTCGTTTGAGTCTTAGAGAGTTATTTCAAGAGGTGAACATATCTTTTAAATTCCTTCATAGCGTCGCGGCACGACTGGTTACAAAAGAGCCCAATTTTGTTCAAAAGGAAAACAGGTCGCTGAAGACATAATGTTCCGAGCTTCCACCGACCCTATGGTCATGAAGCGCATAATAACTGGCGACGAGACGTGGATTTACGAGTATGACATGCAAACTAGCCAACAGTATTCGGAATGGAGTTTCGAAAATGAGCCAAAACCCAAGAAACCGAGACAAATCCACTATTCAGACAGTTTTCTCCGATTACCGCGGTGTAGTTCACTTCGAATTCCTTCCAGAGGGACAAACGGTGAATGAGGAATATTATTTAGGCGAAACCCCGAAAACGTCCATTGTGGAAGAGATTTTAGCGAAACACTCAACAGATGTCATCGCTTAAAGGTCATACCTATTGCAGCCTACGAAAAATGTACGGAGGACTGGATGAAGCGCTGGTGTACGAGTAGTTTTATAGCAAGCAATGGGATCTACTTTAAAGGCGATAAAATAAATTTCGATGAATAAAATTAATTGTTTTGTTTTATTTAAAATTTCCGGATACCTGATACGAGTACACAGAATGAATATCCCAGAATTGTTTTGTTTGACAGTTGCGAGTCTAAGGAAACGAAAATAGGGTCGTGATATGAAAAAGAAGGTACTGAGAGCTGACCATGAAACTTTAAGCGGCTTGTATCACTCAGGAACGCTATTTCAACCGATGATGGTAATTTTTTGGGCATAAATTGTGCTGCGATTGTATGGTTTGAAAAGGATAAATTGAGGGCCTTCCATAGAAACTTTAGGTTATTAATATCACCAAATGCGAAAAAGTTTGAAGACAGATGGCACACTTCTTCTAATATATCTCTAAGGGATTTGTAATAAGCCATGTACGATGACGGAGCGGAAGATTATCGATGACGGTGTGAATCGCGTATCCGATCGGGCCAATAATACGAATATAGTCGCAAGGTCAGTAAGAGTTGTAAGGCCGCTTGTGTGGTCTAACTAATTATTATATAAAAATTTATGCATAGTAGAAGTTTATAAAAAAAAGGCGTGTTAGGGTAATTGGGCAAATACAGCAGCTCGCACTGGCACTCATTCGCTCACTGATAGGTGCATTCAGAGGCAAATAATTGGCATCAGCGAAGAACCGGCTACATGGAGGATGCTTGAAAGATGTCATAATATTTCGGTTATACCTCTGTTGAAAATGTAATACTGGCAATTCCCCATTACAAGCGCAAGTCAAACTACAACAGCTATTTATGTAATCTTCAATACATACACATACTTATATTTTGTACAACTTTTTATAGCATATTTTATCTATATATTCAAAAATTATTGACATTAACTATTATTCAGTAGGAAACACCCTATACTCGATCGAACATTTACATATGTATTCATATCGTTTATATATTTACATGTATGTGCATAACTACTTATGTCTAACTGAAAAATATCAGATCATAGAACAGTTTGTAATAAACCGTCGAGAAGAAAACAGCTCTCCTTTCTTTTATTATTTTGTTTTTGTGTTTTAAATTTTTATGTTTTTCGGCGTCCTACAGCATCAGAAGTGGGATTGGCAATTAATGTAAGGAGTGTACGTTCGACTGTATTTTTGTTTCGGTATTACAAACTCAAAGTTTTACGTTTTTGTTAATTATTGTTTTCCTGTTACGAGTGGTAGAAAAAAATAAAAAAATAAACAATTTTAAGAAAACAAAAAAAAAAATGGATTCACGTGTTTCTACATTTTTACACATGGCTTCGGTTCAGGCGGTAAAGGATAAATTGTCTGCGATGGGTTTGCCTTCAAATGGAACAAAGGCAACGTTGAGAGTTCGCCTTGAAGAAGCAGTTCGAGAATTGAGTGATGCCCAAGTTGATAAGTACTTCTCTGCAAGCATTGACGATAGCAACACTGAAAACATCGAAGAAAATGCTCCTGAGAATGATGTGGATCAACAACAATTGGAGGATTTGCGGAGAATAGTCGTGAGAAAAGGAGAAATTGCAAAAACAAGTGAGTCACTTCCAAATTTTTGTTCATTTAGGGACATAGAAGACTCCTTACAAACATTCTCTGGCGATGACAGTTTTCCTATCTCTGGATTCAAAATTTTGAGCATTCTAAGGAAATCTATAACCTTGACGAGTCAAAGTGCTTTATTTTTGCGCAACAACTGTTAAAAGGAACTGCAAAGCTGTTTCTTAGATCAACTTCATGCCGTTCCTGGGAAGAACTAAAACCAGCATTGTCGAACGAGTTTCATCACCATTCATCAGCTGCGGATGTCCACAACACCTTGAGGAACCGAAGGAAGCACAAAGAAGAGAATCTACAACAATACGTTCTCACAATGCTAGAAATTGCATATTCATCTGATATTGAAGAGAATGGTGTCATATCATACATCATAAAAGGTATACCTGATTCGTCTTTTAACAAACAAATCCTTTTCACAGCCAATACTATACCTGAGCTGAAAACTGTTTTAAGAAGATACGAACAAATGAAACTGGACTGTTCATCAGGTGCCACCGGTTTTCATAAAACACCGCAATCAAAAATAACAGTGAATCCAAGTAACAAACTCAACATCAAGTGTTACAACTGTAACGAAGCTGGTCACGTGTCATCGAAGTGTCTAAAACCACAACGTGAGAGAGGCTCATGTTTTCGATGCGGCGAGCGAGGACATATTGTCAAAGATTGTCCAAAAACTTCAGCAGTGTATTTTATTCAAGACGTGGATGTTTCTTCAATTTTTAAAGATTTTCATGGTGTTTTGGAGTACCATCTACAAACCAGCAAGCATGGAGCCGTCACTACAACCATGAGTGCTGTAACGATGATTGACACTGGGAGTCCTATAAGTTTCGTGCAACAAAAATTTATTCCACCTTATCTGGCAGTATCTATAGAAACGAAATCGGAAGACTTCGTGGGTATTAACAACAGCAAATTAATAATCCTTGGTAAGGTGTTTTGTAAAATAAATTTTAATAAAAGTTTTGTAAATCAATGTCTATATGTTGTTATACTATGAGAGATGCTATTATTTTAGGAAGAGATTTTTTAAGAAAAACAAATCGCGATAGTAAATTCAGTTTAAACATAAACGAAAGTTTAACTCATAAAGATAAAATCGAAATTCAAAAGTTAGTTACCAGAAGTGTTTCAGATTGTGATTATGCAAACAACGGTTCAACCAATGATATTGAAATGAAGATAGTTCTTAAAGATACGAACAGTGTTTTTAGTTGCACGCCTACGAGATTGCCATTTGCTCACAAAATTTAATTGAATAAAATATTAGATGATCTTTTGAATAGGAAAAGTATTCGCGAAAGTAGTTCACCATTTACTTGACCTATAGTCCTAGCAAAAAAGAAAACGGGGGAACTGCGTTTATGCGTTGACTATCGACAGTTAAATAAAATAACAATTAAAGACAATTTTCCTTTACCACTTATTGAGGACATTCTTGACGGGCTACGAAATAAACGGTATTTTACCTTGTTGGATTTAAAGAACGGTTTCCAACATGTTAAAATGGCCGACGACTCAACTCAATTTACCCCTTTTGTGACACCATCCGGACAGTTCGAGTATCTTTTTATGCCATTTGGGCTTAAAAATGGTCCAGCGTTTTTTCAACGATTTATTGAATCAAAATTTAAAAAGTTATTACAATCTGAAAAGTTAAGAATTTATATTGACGACCTGCTTGTTGCGACAGAAACATTAGATGAGCATTTTAATATTTTGGAAGAGGTTTTTACGGCAGTAAAAGATTTTCCCGTTCCTAAAAATATAAAATGCTTGCACTCTTTCCTGGGCTTATGCTCATATTTTAGGAAATTCATTAGAGATTTTTCGATTATCGCAAAGCCGTTGTATGACCTTTTGAAAAAGGATTCTCAGTTCGTGTTTTATGAAAAGGAAATGTCCGTGTTTGAAACTTTGAAGCAAAAGCTTTTAGATGCCCCAGTGTTAAGTATTTATAACCCAAACGGAACGGAATTACTGAGTTACATTGCGATGCAAGTAGTTTCGGTTTTGGGGCTGTTTTGCTTCAGCAGCAAGACGATAAACTTTTACACCCAGTGTTTTTTTTCTCAAAACGTGCAACGGCCCAAGAGTCAAAATACCATTCATACGAGCTTGAAACATTGGCAATAGTATATGCCCTCAGAAGATTCAGAGTCTATTTGACCGGCATTCATTTTAAAATACTTACTGATTGCAAGTCTCTGACCCTAACTCTCAACAAAAAACTTCTTAATCCAAGAATATCTCGATGGGCCTTAGAGCTACAGGATTTTAACTACACAATTGAACATGGAGATAGCAAGAGAATGGGTCACGTTGACGCACTCAGTAGGTGTCATAATATTTTAATAATAGAATCTGAATCTTTTGAGCAGCATTAGCTGCATCTCAACAAAAAGATAAAATAGTAAGGGAATTGGTTCAAATGCTTGAAAAAAGGGAAAGTCATTTGTATGAACTAATTAATGGGCTGGTGTATCGAAAGTCAAATAATCAAGTTTTTTTTTACGTTCCGTCAAAAATGGAAAGGAACGTAATCCAGACACACCACGAGGGTCTTTGTTATGTAGGTGCGGAAAAATGTTATGACTTTATAAGAAAAACCTATTGGTTTCCCTTTATGAAGGCCAAAATCAAAAACAACGTTAAGAGTTGTTTGAAATGTTTTCATTTCTCACCTCAAAGTGGTAAAAAAGAGGGTGTGTTGTTACGTGCAAATCACGCCCCAAAAATCCTCCATTCCCTTTGGTCCTGTTGTTGTCTGTTTCACCCCTCTGCCCTCCTGCCTTTTCTTGTTTCGTCCCCGTTCTTTTCTTCCCGTCATGCTCTGGATGCCACGGCACAGGTGGGATTTACTAGATCCTTTGGATCCAGTTCCCTCCCCCGGCCTACCGCTCCGGAGATGACCATATAGGTACCCCTGGAAGAGCCAGGCGGACGGCCTGGAGACCCTAGCGGACGGACGGTCTGCCCCCCTTGATGCCCGAAGAGGTCGACACCCCAGCAATGGCCGAGAGCCCACCCTAATATATATATTGTTTGCCTTCAGCCACAAAATTTGTAAGACCCCCAAAACCCCAAATGCAAAAACAATAATTGTGAAAGAAAGCTCACGATTCCCCACGATCCGTCCCCCTCATTCGTGTCTGCAAGGAGACTTACGGGCCCCGCAGTAGAATCTATTTTATAAAAGTTTTCTTCCTACTTGGCGGTCACCATTCGAGCTCCCCTTAATTGTTACCCAAAAGTGTTCCGGGTCCGAGGGCATAATATGGACCCAAGCAGTCACTCGACAGACAGAACGAACAGAACGAACACGACAAAACATCGACTGGCGTGATTGGGTGGTTTCATAGGGAGGCTGTCAGAGCTCTGGAAGTGAGTCCTTTTGTGCTAACAGCTGAATTAGTGGAACCATGCATGAGTGTGTGTGTGTGGGTGGCAACTAGCCGAGATGTGCGGCTAGGCGATAATTAAGATCTAGCCGTCATAGCGGAGAGGACCTGAAAAAAAAGGAAAAGTATCGAGACAAAGACGATAGCCAAAAAAAAAAATAAATAAATAACTAAAACAGAGCAAGAAATTACAACTACCCAACGAACGAACAAAAAAAAACCAACACGAAAAAAAAACTAAAGGAAAACCACAAGACGAACGAGCAAACATAAAGAAACCAACAAGGAGGAAAACTAAGGGAAAACTACACCACGAACGAACAACAACAAAAAAACCGATCAATAAAGGAAGACGGAAGCCCGACCGACAAGGAGCCAACGGACGAAACCTACGACGAGAGTGACAGCGGCGGGAAGTACCCACTCCCCTCACCAACCCCAACAAACAGATAGGAGCGACCCCAAGTAGGCAGGAAAACAGATAAGTACCCCTCTTAATTCTTTTGATATCATTTTATTTGCGTTATCTACCCCAGTTGGGGTTATTTGTAAGTAGTAGAGTCCCGTAAGGCTCTTTCCCGTTTTCTCGGCAAACCCCGTAACCCTTTAGCGGTTACCTTTAAAACGTTCGCGACCCCGTTACCTCCTAGTGAGTCATCCCGTTTGTGATCGTACGGAATCGTGGGCCTTCCGTCGGCCGTCAAATTTAGTGTAATAGTCTGTTAGTTAAATCTTGTGGTGGGCAACCCCTTTGGTGTCCCACGATTGTGACTTGTCCGGTACCATATACGGCCTTTGTTATCCCCCTTTGTTTACAAAAAAATACATGCACTTAAATTCCCCATCAGGGAAAAAATTATTTGTTTTATTTCTATTTTGTTTTCCCAATTTCGCAAAAAAAAATTGGGTGGCGTCCAATTATCCATTGTTTACAGTCAGTTTCCCCCTTGTCGAACCCCCCCCGTACTGAGCAGCCGGTGTGCGCAGCTTGGAACCAGCTGCTTGTTGCAATTCCGGTCTTCTGGCGATCCCCTTTTGGGCTTGTTTTCAGTTTTGCGTATTTCCTTTCACTCGTCTACCAACCACCATCCGTGTGGTTGCGGTTCCCCTCTTGCTCGTGTAATAACTTTGTTCCTTTGTTTTGTTTTGGTTGCCGGTAGCCCGGCACTCTTCTCCTTTTAAATTGTTAAAATTTGTTTTCAACGCGGAATAATTTTCCTCCTCCGGGAATTTTGCAACAGTGTTACACAGCATTCCTAAAGGTAACAAGCCATTTGAAACAATTCATATTGACCACTATGGTCCTTTGCCTTCTTGCGTTCATACGAGTAATTTGAAAAAAACATGTATTACTGGTCATTGATGGTTTTTCAAAGTTTACGAAACTCTTTGCAGTCAAAACAACAAACACCAAACAACAAACAACAAAGGTGATAAAGTGCTTGGAGCTTTATTTTGCGGCATACAGCCGACCAACACGTATCGCATCGGACAGAGGCAGTTGTTTCACTGCTGAAGATTTAAGCAATTTTTGCAGTAGCAACAATATACAGCATATTAAGATAGCAACTAGTTCACCTCAATCAGATGGACAGGTTGAAAGGGTTAATAGAACCTTGACATCTATGCATGCTAAGGAAAGCGAAATAGATCCTGCTGACTGGACAAGACATCTGAGCAAAGTAGAGTTTGCTTTAAATAATACCAACAACAAAAGCACAGGTTTCTGTCCAAGTATCTTATTATTTGGTATTGCCCAGAAAGGTGAGGTTAATGATAAAGTTCGCGAGTATCTTACTGAAAACACAATTAAAGAAAATACAGAAAATTTGGAATCTTTAAGGCAAGGGTACCCTACGAAGCATCTCCAGAAAATATGAAAATTTATTCTATACTAGAATAATTCGTTTTTATATCATTGCACATATCAATATTTTCCCTTAAATTTATTACATACAAATAAAAAACGAAAACACAAATATTTTATTGTATTATTTATAAAAAATGATATAAACGTTAATGTTGTCTGCGAAAACTTGCAGAGTTGTGATGTTTTAAAAGTGAAATTGTGTGAAAAAATGTTGACAATATTCTGTATTTATAGATTTAATGAGAATTCTGTTTCTAATATGTTTCTAGAAGAATTGGAAAATCTGCTATCAAGTGTGTCATCAAATGACATAATATTATTGGGTGACTTTAATATAGATATCCTACGTGATTCTATTTTTGTAGATAACTACTTATTTTTGTTAGCATCTTATGGCTTAGAATCATGTATTAACACACCCACTCGTATAACCAATTCATCAAGAACTTGCATTGACCACATCATGGTGCGATTTTTAAATTCTGAAAAACTTTTTCTCTGCAGCTCTGTTTTCGATTTGCAAATATCTGATCATTGCATGACGTGTTTAAGTTTCAATTATAATCCTGCTAAAAACTCAAATATCTCTTTTTTCGTTTCCATATTCTGTTATCACTGATTTTAGAAAACTTAATAAATTTTTGCGTTATGAATGTTGGACAAACGTAATTTACGAAGATAATCCTTCCATAGCTTACAGCAAATTTATGGATACATTGTATAAGTACGTCATCATTTGTTCGAAAGAAGTAAAGAAAAGTAAGAATAAAATGAAAAGATTAAAACCTTGGATAACTGCTCAGTTGCTTATTAAAATTAAAGAAAAGAACAAACTTTACAAAAAGAAAACTAAATCCCCTCATAACACTAATATTATCAATACTTACAAAAAACTATGTAAAGATATTTCAAAAAATGTTACGCGGTGTAAAAGTAATTATTATTTCAACAAGTTTCGAGAAGTTAAAGGTGACTCGAGAAAGGAATGGAAATTGGTTAAAGAAATTCAGAACAAAACGTATATAAGCACTCTAGTCCATAGTACTAATGATGAAAATATTACCATTCGTGACCCCAAGGATTTAGCTGAAAAATTTAATAACTACTTTGTTTCTATTGGTAGCAAAGTGGTCTCGGACAGCTGCAATGATCTTCCTGAGTGTGATTGTTCAGATAATGTTGTATCCTCCTCACAGAGTTTTTATACTGATCCAATAATGTCCTCGGAACTGTATAAAATCATTCTATCACTAAAAAATTCCAATTCTAAAACATCTACCTGCTTTTCAAATAATTTTATAAAAAAAATAGCATTGAACATTTGTGACATTTTATGCCATATCTATAACAAAAGTATTTCGAGTGGTATTTTTCCAGATGACTTAAAACAAGCCGAAGTTATACCATTATTTAAGAAAGGTGATAAAAATTTAATAAATAACTATAGGCCAATATCATTACTTCCTGTTTTTTCGAAGATCTTCGAAAAGGCTATTAAAAATAGAATGGTAAAGTTTTTAGAAAAAAACAATTTTTTTAGTGAAAACCAATTTGGTTTCCGTTCTGGATACTCAATTGAGGGAGCTCTTTTAAATTTCTGTACAAATATATATAATGGTTTTAATAACAGGAATTTGACTGCAGCTCTTTTTGTTGACATAACAAAAGCCTTTGATACCGTCGATCACAAAATTCTTTTAGAAAAACTTTTAGAAAAACCCCTAACAATGCAAAATTGGTTCGGTTCTTATTTATCTAATAGAGAGCAAAGAGTTAAAATCGGTGGTCATTTAAGTTCTACTAAAAATATTTCTATAGGTGTTCCTCAGGGTTCAGTGCTCGGTCCAATACTCTTCCTAATTTTCATCAATTCGCTATTCTCACAAAATTATCGTAGCAAAGTCAACGCATTTGCTGACGACATGGCATGTGCTTTCCAAAGTAATTCCGCGTTAAATCTAATTTCTGATATAAACCATGACCTGGAAATCTTGGGCCACTGGTTCCAACAACATAAGTTACTAATTAGTGACAAAACAAAAATTATGTTTTTTAGTTCGAGTGGAAGGAAGTTAAACTTTGGAAATTTCTTTTTTCATTGTGCGAACTGCAGCAAATTTAAACACAGTAAAGATATTTGTAATTCGAACACAAGAACACAAACATTTTTTGAAGCGAGTACATGCGCTGATAAATGTTTTAGTATACAAAGCGTTTCATTTTTTAAGTATCTTGGTGTGTTGCTTGACTGGAGAATGAATTGGTCTGATCATATTAGCGCACTAAAGAGGTATCTTATAGTGGCACTCATAACAACAAGCTCAACCCTCTTCTAGTTTCGCAGAAACATATTATTCGTCTTATTTGTAACAAAAAGAGTCGTGATCGTAGTCTGCCTCTCTTCAGAAGTCTTAAAGGCCTTCCTGTTAAACATTTGTACTGATATTTTTTGTAAGGTCGGGCTATCAATTAAACAGATTCTCTGCTATCTATAATCTCAGAGTCAACAATTTAAATCTTGCTATTGTACCAAATCACAATCTGCAAATTTTCTTTAACTTCTTTACGGCAACTGCTCCTAGGCTTTTCAACAGCTTACCAAATAACATTAAAATCATAAGAAATAAATCCATCTTTTTCAAGAAAGTAAAATCATGGCTCTTAGACAAAAGCTATGAGGATATTTCTAGTTTATTATCCATTATAATTTAAATTATTCTGTTTTACTTTCATAAACCTTATGAAATTTTTCTTTGTTATATACATAAAGCTAATATCAAGCCTAATAATATACCTATATACAAAAAATGTTATAGAATATAGAAATGCTAAGACCCCACTAGATTACAAATTCTTAGTGTTTATTAATTGAAAATTAAATGTAAACATATTGTTTCATTCTGCTTTCGCTTCTAGTTCCCTTTGAACTATAGATTGCAGCTACTTATTAATTCAATTGTTAGATTTATTATAAATTCTTTATTCTTTTGTATTTCTTTATTTTTATGAATTAATAAAATAATAATAAAAATATATTAAACTTTCGTTAATGGTTTGATTTTAAATGAAAATATTATATTTTAATTTGAATAAATTTTTATGTTATTGATATTCTTTTGTCACTGATCGTGGATTTGTTTAATTAGATAAATCGAGGACGATTTATGTTTAGGATGGTCGAGCTATAGCATATTTTATCTATATATTCAAAAATTATTGACATTAACTATTATTCAGTAGGAAACACCCTATACTCGATCGAACATTTACATATGTATTCATATCGTTTATATATTTACATGTATGTGCATAACTACTTATGTCTAACTGAAAAATATCAGATCATAGAACAGTTTGTAATAAACCGTCGAGAAGAAAACAGCTGTCCTTTCTTTTATTTTTTTGTTTTTGTGTTTTAAATTTTTATGTTTTTCAGCGTCCTACATTTTTCAGTCTTGTAATAAATCTCATTGAATTCAGACTGGTTAGACTTTTTACTGAGAATCCTCAACAACGGGTCCTTTTATTGAAATATCAAATAGGGGCGCATCTAATGAAAAACCCTGTGTATGTAGGTACTTGTTTCACAAATTTCAGTCTTTTTAAATGTGTTTTTGTTTATTTTTTTAATTGTTATCCTTATGACCGTTTTGTAATTAATTTATGTATTTTCATTACCACGAGTATAATGGCACTTTTTGATAACGGAAATAGAGAAAGACAGGCACTTTGTCAAAAGATATGAGATATGTACACTTATGTGACGAAATATCAGATCGATGTAATCCTTTACAGCTAGTCGCAGTAAGGCTTTCAAAGGAATCATTGAGGCCCTGGGTGATCATTTAGTATTGGTTTCCAGGAGATGGATCTGATGCATCAATTGGATGATTCGTAGGAATGTTAGCAGATTGATGAACTGAACTTAAATTGTCAATTGGAGCTTGATGAGTATTTCTAGAGGTCGGCTGCATTTGTTGACTGTAGATTGGTGCCTGAGGATTTTGTGTATATTGGCAAGAATAACCATAGCAATTTCCATCCCTAGGTGGGCAGGGTATTTGATTTCTCATGGTAAAGTTAGGCTCCATCCATTGATGTAATCTGAAATCTGAAACCCGGGTGTTTCTTTCCATCATGTACAATGATCTTGAAGCATTTAGAAACTGGGGATTTTGAGGTCTATTCAAATCAGGACGAGTGCTGTGCCGATGGCTGATTCTAGATGTACGAGCCTGACCGTGCCTGGGATCATGTTTGACTCGAGAGTTGAAGGATTTCTTTTCTGATGTTTTGCGGCAAGCTCGCTTTGGTTTAGTCCCGTGTGATTGTGGAAGTTCTTTAGTTTGTGACTGCGATTCACGGGCAATTGTGCGAGGTCTTGATGTGACATCAATTGACTGACGAGTTCCAAAACTCTGTCCTGTTTCTGTAATTGACGTATCAGTTGGCCTGCTATTGCATGATTGAGGAGCTACGAAAGATGGTGCTGACTGTGGTCCTCGAGTAATTGTTAGTGGTCTCGATCTATTATCATATAACTGAGGAGTTCTGAAATTCTGTATTTGATTGAATGCCTGCGGACCAAAAACAGCCTGTGTTGCTTGCAGCTCTTGGATAATTGTTTCAGGTGTTGGCCCACGATCACTTGTTAGAGGAGTTCCAAAAGTCTGCCTTGCATGTGGATTAGTTGTTGTAGACGAAGTAGATGGTCTAGTATAATATGCCTGGGCAGTTAATTGGGTAGCAATTCTGAATTGGTGCGACTGCTGATTCCCCAAAGTCTGATTAGACTGCGGTGTATCACCATCACATGATTGATAGGTTCCAATGGTTGGTACTGGATGTAGAACGTCTGTTTCTGACGAATTAGAGGATTTAGTATGGTATGACTGTGGAGGCATAAAAGTGTGATCTGGTTGGGGTTCCGATGTAAATGAAGTGGCTATCCTGATTTGGCACGACGGTTGATTCCCCAAAGTCTGACTAGACTGCGGTGTACCACCGTCGCATAATTGAAAGGCTCGAATGGTCTGCCCGATATGTGCTCCATCTGTTGCAGTTGTAGTAGATGGTTGTGAAGGCACAAACGTGTAGGGTGGTTGAGTTTCCGGTGGAAATGGAGTTTCCGACTTGATTTGGTACGTCAGTTGATTCTCAATATTTTGCAGCTCTTGGATCTGTGATCTTGGTTTATCATTACACGATTGAAGAGCTCCAAAGCTCTGTCCTGAACGTGTTTCATCAATTGCTGATGTAGTAGGCACGGCATTGCATGGTTGTGAATTATGAGTTAGTTGAGTTTCCGGTGGAAATGTAGTTTCCTGTGGAGCCACATAATTTTGTGCTGGCTGCGGTTCCTGCATTAATGTAGTAGCTGACCTGATATCTTGTGGGATTTTATGGGCCTGGAATAGTTGTAGGTTTTGTAAAAATGATTGAGGTGCTAATTTGGAATAGTGTGATGGTGGATTTCGAAAGGTCTGATCGCCTTGTGATTCCGGAAAAAATATTGGAATATCTGGAGAAGGTGTAAAATTCTGTGCTGGTTGTTGTAACTGTTGATGTTGGAAAGGAATTAACCTGCTATAATTTGGCTTCTCAGCTAGGTGTTGGTCTCGTGGTTTGAAAGATTCAATGACGTTGCCTATTTGCATTTTCTGATTAAAGGATCGAATAGATGATGAGTTATCATATGACGAAGTAGTTCCATAAATCTGAGCTGGCAGTATTTTTTGCTGAGATGGCGAAGCTGCTGGCCTACTATATTCTGAATGCTGTGCTCCAAAGTTCTGCGCTGATTGTAGTTCCAGATTTAATAAATGGACAGCTGCTCTACCATCGTTAGGGTGACGATAGTCACGGATGTATGATGATTGGATTTGTGGTGGTCCCTGACTAAAAGGAGGAGGCGTTTCCACCAAGTGAATTCGGCAGTTTTGCTCTTCGTCACTTAAATATTTGATTGATTCTATTTTCGGGCTTAAAGATCTGATCGAACTATTGCTGCCTCGCTTAGCGATAGACATGCCTGGATACCTATTTTTAGAAGTTGGCTGTTTGGGTGCAGTGATCGATGAAATGAGTTCGATGGCACCACCAGAAGTGGAAAAGTTACTTGTGCTGGTGGAGTTGTAGTTTTCGTAATTTGTACCAGTAGAATGCTGGGACATTTCAGACCATGAAACTGCAGACGAAGGATAGATATTAAGGTCGCTAACGCTGATAGGACCACTGGAAGATTCGTACAGAATTCTAAATGACATAGGATTCAAACTTGGACTTTCAGTATTCATTGGTTCTGATGGTTTGGCAGTAGATGCGTCGGTTTGTATCGAATTGCTGTAGTTCTGTAGTTCATACAACGTTGGCTTTATATCCTCCAGTGGAACTACTTCGTTGATGTCATCTGAGCTCATGTTTTTTGTATTTTGTTCGCTATCTGTTAAATATGAAAGCAGTGATGTCCATCCTTCAGGATTGTTTAAGTTTTGAAGGTTTGGCGTTTCAACAATATTCGCTGGCGTATTTGGTGTATTTGGAAGATTGGAAGGTACTTGTTTCTTACCCTCGCTATTCGCTGTATAAAGCATCATTGCTTTCGAAGTATTGGTTTGGAATGATGTCACTTCAGACGATTCGGCTGGAGTTGTACTTGTACTTGGTGCATGGTGTTGGGTGTTAACCCAATCTATTGGTTGGACAGTGGCAGATGGTCTAGCTTCAGATTTGAGGGCTATTGTTTTGATTACGTTAGATAGGCACATGTCCACTTCAGGAAAATTCCCTTCATCTCTGCGCAAAGCGTTGTTATGCAGTATCTGAGGGTTAATACTCTCCCTTTCGGATGGAAAAGAAGGCAGAATTTCCGTAGTTAAAGGGAAAGTATTACATTGTACTGACTGCAATGTTGTTGAACTAGTTGAAGTTTCTGGAGCTTCTGATGCTATTCTTGTCAGTGGCAATCGGTCAGCTTTCGGTTGAGTCGTGATAGGTAATATGGTTGGTTGTTGGGGAGGAGAAACAGCTGTGAATTGATACACCGGAGAAGAATCAGGTCCTAATGCTGATGGCGATGGATCTGATAGAGGCGTTACATTCACTGCCGTTTGAGTTAAAAGGGGGTCCTTTGTTGTTGAAGGGGTTGAAGTAAAGGAAGCGTTGAATGGGAACGCTTGAGTCATGCTGTTTCGCATTAGTTTAGTCTGATCCAGTGGATTTGAATTATGAGGGACGTCAATGATCGGCATATAGGTTTCATCGGCGAGTTCAGCTCCGAAATTATCCTTTAAATCATTTTCAACAGATAGATTGCCAAACATAGTCAGATCAAATTCATCTACGTATGAATCATTGTACTCACTGTTGAACACCTTCTTCTTTTCTGGTTGATTTTGATGGACTGTCTCGAGAGTGGAAAATGGTTCATTCACAGAGTCCGAATTTCTAGAGCCTGGGTCGGTTGCAAATTGAGTATTTGTGTCAGTTTTTATATTCAACTCGTTTTCATGTATATTTAAGTTAATTTTTTTTATTTTGGGTTCTTGTTGTTGTTGAATCTCTTCGGCTTCGTCTTCGGTATCCGTCTCATATTTTGATATAAATGCCTCTGAATCCTCTTCTCTTTTGGATGATGTTTTGCAGTAAGAATGCTCCTCATTTATGTTGGCGATTTGCGAAGAAGTACTTGTTTCAGGTTTAGTCGGAAGGGATGATCTAAGGGTTCTGTTGGATTTGGTTATTTGAGCTCTGGGAAATTGTACACTACTGTCAGAGTCATCTTTTCTTCGAGAACTTTTTGATTTTTTCTTCTTCTGTATTGTTGAATCCTTGGATGTGTTGCCCTTATATCTTTGGATTATACGGACGCTTGGATCATTTGGATCGGGTCGAAGCCTGAAAAAGAAATGGAGAACGGTTCAGGGATATTAAAATAAATTTTTTTTAAACAAAG